>JAMKCH010060819.1:0-72366 GCA_023653785.1 Ophioderma brevispina
CAAGACTCCCAGTCCCCCCTTCTCTAGTTCTTAAGAACCTCTCATTCAAGCATGCTTCAGTTCTTAAGACACCCAATTTGCCACTATTTCCCAAAAGTTGAACTCTTTAGTCAAAATTGAATATTTTTTTCAGTCAGTTTCAAAGACCCAACTTTTGCAAACATTTCAGTTCTCTAGCTCCAAGTTTGACGCTTTGCACCACACACCCACCCCTACCTCTGCCCCTACCTAAACCAAAGTCGAATGTCCCCACCGGGAATGCCCTGCTTGTACAGGCACAGCTATGCATTCTTTTGTAGTAATAGGGATAGGAATTGTTGTTGAATGTAGTAATGTATAATTATAACAATGACAGTCCTGTTGGTTGACCTTCCAGGGGCCATTGATTGAGTCCCTAGGTGTCCCTGACAGAAAGTGAAATTTGTCAACGGACTAATTGTGATTACCAGTGCCGTGTCCAGTTGTATTGATTCATGCTTGGTCATAATAGGGGCATTGCTCATTCAATTGTGTATTACCCTGCACTGCATGTGACATATTCCTAATAGTATGTCATTTCCCTGGAATTCTTCTTTATTGGACGAAAACTAAGCCTCAGCTGTCTTGACCTGGGAAGCATGTGCCAACTTTTAAATGCTGTAGTAAACTTTCATGATATGAGTTAGTTATCTTTAATTCACCCCTTTTCATTTGATCTCTACTGCACATTCCTTCACCTCATTTTTGCTCCCATGTCTCCCTTTTCTTAATTCCTCAAGTTTGCACTCAAATCAGGACTATCTAGACCCAGGGTTGCCCCAAAATAATTAGCCCAAATTGTGGTAAGTTAGATAATAAAGTTGCCCAAAATTGCTAAAAAGTCTAGGCAACACCAAAAAGTCCCATAAAAACATTGCCAAGAAATTGAGATAAAAACTTAAGGTGGTGTTGTAAGCCTTCCCAAGTCACCCAGTTGGGCTAGCAAATCACATGCCTGGCAACACTCTTTAATCCATGAACTGTTAATTGCTATTTGTTTTCTATTTGTTTATCCAGAACAGCAGTTGGACAATAGAGTGGCCCTTGCTTGGGTGATTAGCAAGTGATCAACAAGTAATCCCACAAGTAATTAGCCACTGCAGTGATCAACAGGTGATTAGTGGTGATTAGCCTACTATTGTTTGGATATAATGAGAACAATCTGCTGTCATCAATATGAGGGGTGACGAGTATAAAATTCACTGACAAATCATACAAGATGGTCGTTAGCAAGCAAAAATTCCAAGTTGTATCCAATTAATATTCCAAGACCTGTGAAAAAATTGGTTATCATGATGGGAATATCCTGGAAATTTGCTGTGTCTTACAATTAGTTGCTTATTGTATTCACCAATCAGTTGGTCATACTGACTGACTGATTGACTACTGTGATTAATTTGAAATCTGCCCATTGTGGTTGTATCCACATTAATTGATAGTGCTGATAGTAATTAATGCTTTGAAGAAAAATATGTAATTTTAGACTTAGTTATTTTTTAATCAGCAAGTAGAGACTGGTGGTGCCATTATTTTAAGTCGAAAAATGAGACTGTAGGCCAAATTCTTCCATGTAGTCCTTAACTCAAAATAGGCAAAACAATGCCTGACATTTGGTCCAACTTTCTGCTCGATAAATGTTGGTGATAAACACTTCTGGAAATGTTGAGCTTTGGTTCTCTTGTTTGTTCCCAACTATATAAGAATGTGATTAAGTCTTAGTATTTTGTATAGCATTTTGTCTGTGTGTCCTGTGATGTTGAGTACAGTCTAACCACTGGTCAACCACCTCTGTTAATCAACAAACGTGGATAGATGACCTAAAACTTGATTAGGGAATAAAGGGGGGGTGGGTATTTTCACGAATCAACAGTGTCGTCCTCTTTTTTTTGACTGCCCCAAGAAAGTGAAATTTTGTAGCTCTGAACAGTTAGTTAGGCTAATTAGCATAGGCCTAATATGAAGTACAGATTTGATCGTCTTTGCAACTCAAATTCACAGTACTGTATTTTTCTGTCGGTAATGGACAGGAATTACAGATGAACACATTTGCTTACAAGATCAAAATCATGATTGGTTCCAGGATATCTAGTGAACTGTAAACAAAATCGGTGCTTAGAAATAACAAAATGCACCTTTAATCAAATACAGGTATTAGAATTTCATTTATTTCCAGTAGAGGACTTGTATTGTGCAGAAAGTAAATAATTTTGTTCTTCTTGAGAATATCTATAAACCAATGAGATGACCCAAATCCCCCATTAGCCTCTGGAGTAGCACACATTTGTAACACATCTCAGTACAAAAGGTTTGAGTGATTAAATATGTTGACAGCTTGACAGAAACCCCTGAAACGTGATTCTTAAGTGCCCGAAAGTGGTGCCTTAAGGGAGGGGGCCCAAAACAAAGTTTTAAAGGCGTCAAATTTGTAAATTGATCAAATTATGTTGAAAATTACACCATGTTATGTCTAACCAATAGGATTCAGAAAAGGTATAGTTTGTAAATGTTAAAGACCTAAAGTTTCAGAGTTATAGGCTAAAAAACAGCAAAAAATCAATAATAAGGTCAATGTCAGTTGTACAGGGGTCAAATTTTAAAAATTGACTCAATTTGGATAAAAAATGGCTGCAGATTATTGGTGGAGTTCATATGATTAAAAAAGAATAAAAGGGTTTTGACTGTCTTAAATTGCTCGTTTCCGATGTAGGGGAACAGAGGTCAACGTCCATTGCAGTCAATGGGGCTTGATCTTGTACTCCCCTTACTTTCTTAAGAAAGCACTTGAGACCACTCAAAACTATGCCTTAAATTTATTCCTATGAGCTCCACCAATAATTTGCCACCATTTTTTATCCAAATCGGTAAGCAATTTTAAAAATTTGACCCCTGTACATTGAAATGACCCTTTACTTGATTTTTGCTGTTTTTAGCCTATAACTCTGAAACTTTAGGATGTACATATTTACAAAAACTATAAATTTTCTGAATCTTATGGTTGTTAGACACATAACATTGGATAGTGTGGGCTTTTCAAACATTATTGGATCAATACAAAAATTTGACCCCATTGTACAAACTTGTTTTGGCCCCCTCTCCTGAAGGCACCACTTGATGAGCACTTAAGAATCACGTTTCAGGGGTTTCTATCAGTCTGTCAACATATTAATCAGCTCAAAAACCTTTTGTAAGTGAGATGTGTTACAATGTTGTGCTAGTCCTGGGTTACATGGAGCAGAAAAATAAATCGTTTGGTTGGCTTGCACTCCAAGTGTGAAAGGAGTATATTATAGTGCTTTTTCCCATTGTTTGTGTGTGAAAATACTCTTCAACAAAATGCTCAAAACTATAGTACCAACCAGGAGTTTTGAGATCTTGCAACAATTAGTATGTGTATATTATTTGTTAACTGAATACTAAAGTTGATTAATTTTCATAAACCAGGGATCGGTTGTCCAATTTCGTTTTATACGTACCTGAAATGTAATGTTTAGCAGGTGTTGAAACATTTTTTTTTTACGAAAATTAAAAGTACTTGGTTAACATAGTCAATTTATTGAGATTGGAGTTAACGAGGTGGTTGCTAAGTATCAGAAAGATTGGCAGTCAAACATTGAACTATCTTACAACAAAATCTCTTCAAATTACAATGGTGTAGTTGGTTGTGTAGACAATCTTTTATTTTTGAGCCCTGAGATAAATAGGGCTATCTGCTTGGAAGCTTAACGGAGCTAGTCTCCCAAGAAAAAAACTATTCGCTCTTTGATATAGGTGTTCGCCATTTTGCGGGGGGAGAGTCTCGAACTGGCAGCAATATGAATGGCAGTTCGATCAGGTTTGATGCGCTCTACACAAAAATCATTGACCTTGCAAGAGTTGAATGCATTGTTATGTTATACAGCGTGCGGGATAGTAACGTTTAGTCAGTATCCAATTTGGATAATCTCTTTTGCAGTCTGTGACACAATACACCGGGGTAAATTACTTTCCCGCCCACCGTAGTTATGTAACCTCTTCATTTATTTCAATGCCGTGTGAGGCTTCTACTTGCAAACAGTGACCCATGTGCAGTAGGTGAATACAATCAAACTAAAACGCAAAGGTGCAGAAAGCTGAGACAAAAACCTCAACGGAACACAATTTGATCTAGACTTGGCTGTACCTCGCAGTTAGGGTGCACTCTGCCGAAAATACAAAAGAGCAACCATTTGTTAAGAGGGCTTTTGACAGCCTTGTTGGTTCCCAGGGATGGACTCCCATCGGGGCTGAGTGTAAAACACTTGCAGAAGTCGACCCATGCTAGGTCATGGAGGGAATATGCCTCCATAACAACTTTTATTAAAATCATTGCAGCCTAAAAATACTTAGTTGTAATACATCAGCTTGTTCTGGCTTTATTCTTTAAACGTCATGTCTAAAGGGAGGCCTGAGGCCCATCCTTCAGAGATTTCAATATCCTCTGCATTACACAATGGAGATTTTTCCTGTGTAAATACACGTGGACTATTTCCCCACTAAATCGTTAAGTTTCCATTGATGATTTCCTCAAATCTTGAGTGCCAATGAATCCTCCAAGGGAAAGTTTAGTATGTGCTGTACAATGTGGACATATTACCTTGTAGGTTAATTGTCGCAGTGTAACGTAAACAAGCCCTGACTCAATGTGGCTTCTTTGTTAACTACCTGTACTTTGTGGCAATCCTTTGAACCGTCACTTGTGGGCACAACTTGGGAGAAAAGGAATTCAGATTAGGTGTGGTTCTCCCAATGTAATAACACCCTTAAGGATTGTCCCCATCTGAACTTGGCCAACAATACTGACAAACTCAGAGTAGCCTGAACCAGCTGTCACATTGTCAACAAGTCGCATAATAAACAAAAAGGCCATTGTTTGGTTTGCATTTGCAATGATTCTCCCTGAGATTTGAATTCTTCAAATGAAAGATTCTCACTGGTCCTGTGTATATACTTTGTACATGTGCAGTTTTGGTTTTTCATTTGGGTAATAGGTTTCATATAGAAGTCCAGTTGATGCAAATTAGGTTTACCATGGATCATGCACTCTGTGTCCTGCAAGTCGTGCTTGACAGAACAAGGCAATTGATCTCCATTTGCATACTTGGGTCTTCTATATGAAACATCTACCAAAATCCATTTGGTAGATAATAAATACACTCAGCACAAAAAAAGAAAGTCCCCGTTTGATACTTTTTTGACGTACTCAAAAAGTACTTTAATTTAATTTTTATTAATTATATTCAAAAACTGATGGATGCGCAAATTTCTAATGCACAAAATGACAATGTTTACTTTTGCCGATAGACATGAAAATCGCCATTTTATTAAATTTCATGCAAGAGAAAACGTTGCTCTTTTGTCTGCAATTCAATTTCACACAGAAAAAGTGTAAAAAAAGTGTATTGCTTTCTGGTCATAAAACAACATTATAAACTTACTCCATTTCAAAGCTTTATCAACTCAGGAGGAAGCAAGCTATTCATGTTCAATAATGGGTTAGGTACACCGTCCTTCTTCTCAATGACTTCAAGAACCTCTGTGCATACTGTTGACAAAGTGTGTATACCACTGGCTGCATCTAAGTGGCCCAGCTGTTGCAAAAAGTGCTGCAAATCCTGCAAGATGTGGTTTATTATTTTCCTGTCGGCTTGTTCTTGATGTCATCCCACAGGTTCTCAATGGGATTGCAATTCAGGGATCTTGCCGGCCTTCAATGCGTCACTCCCTTTTGTCTTCAGATACGGTTGGTGACCTTAGCCCGGTGAGGTGTTGCGTATCATCCATAAGATAACACAAATAAATGACTTTTGCTTTAATTCCCGAAGAATTCCACAGTAAAAGAGATTATGTAATCTTTGAGGCAACCCTTTTCTGTCAATGTGTTATGTAACAACCAACCCAGACAGAGCACCAGCAGTAGTATGCACTGTTCAAGAAATGTGAATGAAAGTTTAATTTAACAATAAAACTATGGAAATAACTTCTAAGTTTCAGGAAAAATAGTGAACTTTTTTCCCTGCATGATGAAATTTCATAAAAATATTTTTCTTTTTAATTTGGGTTTTAAAATTGTTTTCAAAGTAAAGTGTTATTTGTGGCGTAAGAAATTTGCGGCATCCATAAATAAAAATAAATTAACGACTTTTGAAAATACGTAAAAAAGTACACACCGGGACTTTCCTTTTTTGCTGAGTGTATAAACAGGTTTAGCTTGTTCATGAGGTCATGTGATAGGTACCACAGTTTAACCTGGTGTTATTGTAGAAAACAGGTTGTTAAGCCCCTTTTCCAGGACACAGGTTGTTTTAGTCTTTTCCTATGGTAGCTTCATCCAATATAGCATTTTCCTGTTGTAGATCCACAGGTTAAGCCTCTTTTTGATATGGTAGACACAAGCTTAGCTTTTTATGGATGATACAAATTGGTTTAGCCTGTTCTGTGGTAGATACATGGTTTAACCCCGTATATGTAGATAACAGTTAAGCCTCTTCTCAAGTTAGTACACAGGTTTAGCCATTTTCCCCAGCCACAGTCATTTTTCCAAAACAGTTCTTGTACTGGAAATTGAAAAAAATAGAACCTGCTTGACACCGGATCTCAATTTTGACGGAGGTAAAAAGGGGGGGTGGGGGGTGGGGTGGGAGGGGAGGAGGTGTTGATCAGGTCACACACTTTTAAGTACATTTATGGGTATGCACCAAAATAGCTGCCTTTGCTTTATTCCATATATGGTTGTCCAACTTATTGTGCTATATTATTGTACTTAAAAATAGTACAAAATTTGAAAAAAGGGAAAATATTTAAATTGTAGAACCATCGTATTTTAAAGAGAAGTGAACTTTCGAGGTGATGAAATGTGATGCATGGAAGCTTTAAAATCCACACAGTCCCTGTGTCTTTGAGATGTTGAGAGTACAAAACAACACAGTGACGGGTTACAAGTGCATGGCTATTCAATGTGACGTACATGCACAAATTTTATGCGGTAGTTGCACAAACACAGTTAGGTCAAGTGTCCGTCCTTCTATGTGTGCACATTATATTATTTTGTGCTCTAACTGTGCATAAGTAGTACTGTCAGTCATGAGAGTCCAGTGTGTGTGTGGAACCATTAGATATTGCGGTAACTGTAGGGCATCAAACGTACTAGTTTTGTGGGTATCGTTGTGGCATATCTACTGAATGATGCAAGCCAAATAGGCGTACAGGAAAATGTGGGCAACAAAGCGTAGCGGATTGTCGAGTCCAAATGCAGTAGACTATGGCATTGTGACCTGGCTTATGACTCATTGTTTCAGGGATAAGGAATACCCCCCCGTACAACATCCAGTTTAATGTATCAGGACTAGGGACTAGTGAGTTGATAAAGATAAGACGTGATTAAACTTTATCACCTGGGCGACTAGCATATCTAGCTGAGTGAGTTGGTAGCTTGGTGGTGTTTTGAGTTTTGAGAGGCAATAACCCGTCAATCTTTGTTTGACCTGGAGTTAGCTGGGTGTTGAGATGTCGGTATCTTTCAGCATTGTTTAAACGGCATTTTGTGATCTGCACTCTCAGCCTTGTTTCCCTTCACCCCTTATCTAAACTATTGAGATTTCTGTATCATCTGAACCATTCGCCTAAGTATTACTGGTGGCAGGGTGCATAACACTACCCTCCCCTGGGAGCGTTTAGAGACCGGAATTTCAATATATCAGAGCCTGATACACGAAATTTGGTCACAAGATGACCTTGTGAGGTCCCCTGCTCACTATCGCCCCTGAAGCAGTCCACATGGCACGACACTCCAACACACTCTCCGAGTTGTATCGGAGTTGAACTTCACCCCCAAGCTTTTTAAGAATAAACCCTGCTAGATCCTCGTTAAACTCCAGAGTTTTAAACTCCAAATACATCCACATGATCGACATTCAAGAGTTTGAACTCCAAGTTTCAGCCTTGTTTGAAACTCAGAGTTTCAGCCTGCTGTGTGTACATGACTATTGAGGTGAGGTCTTTCGTTAACTCCAATTACTCATTATTATCTTCCTTGAAAGCATCATTACAATCAACTGATGATGAATATGACACTTGAGGTGACAAATGGCAACACTTGACCACTCATTATGGGGTTTAGGTTTGGATACAATAAAATGACAGTACATTAGTGGCCTGATTGATGGATGACAGCGTTATTTCAAAACTTAGTCCAATGATAATATTAATTGAACAGTCTCAACTTGAACCTAGATTTATAACCAGGGATCTGTTCACAAACTCTAAATCGATGTGCAGTTGTGCACAGGTTATGCTGGGGGGGGCGGTATACCAATTTATCATAAACTTTGCAACTTGTATAAACGGGTCTATGTAGACATATGCAATTGAATTGTATGCAAATGTCATAGGGTTGCATAGGAGTTTCGTGAAGGAACCTGTAATACAAGTGATGAATTTGAAGTTCAGTCCTAAGACTTGAGTCTAACCATCATGCATGTAGTGTTAATCCAGTGGGCCACACACAGGCCATGTTTCTCATTAGGTAAAGTTGGTCACCTGTATGAAAGTATTATGTTTATTATCTACTATGATTTTAGTTCATTTTAGTTCTTTACCCACTGGAGCAAGCTCAGTCTTATTCAAATTATCCTGTGTAGCAGATCTAATGGTGTTAATTAGCTTAGAGGGGGAAACTGCAGGAGTGGTTTATTTAGAAGAGCCAGTGATAAGAGACGTAGGATTTCTAGATGAAGATATCATAATTCATATGGGGTAGGGTAGACCAAGGGTAGACCGTGTTGCAGGGGGGCGCCGGGAGGTGGCAGGGGGTTTTGCGAAAAATTAGGGGTTTTTCAACCAAATGGTTCATTTTGTACTGTTGCGCCCCCTATGAGTTTCGCCACTTTCCTATGATGTTACCCTGGCGCGGCCTGAGTGTTGCCACATTTTGTTGGCCATGGCACGGTATTAGGACAAGAAAAAGTAGCCCAGTTTTGGGTTATATAGGTGCTATTGGACATCACTGGGGCTGGAAGGACACATTTAAAAGTATATTGAGGGTTGATAGCCTGAGTCTCGATGTGGAAGTTCCGGTCCTGTGAGGGAGGGTGGAAGGGGCAATGGGATCTCCAAGGGGGATACCCTATGCGTAGGTTCTCGTTGCGTCCATCCTTTGCTTCCCCTTTTTCGCCGTCCTCACGTAATTGAGTTGGCGTCTATCCTGTTTTGGGACGGGAGGGTTGGTCGGGTGGATTCTGGAAATTATTGTAACTGTGTCATTAAACATTGCTGGTAATTGAGCCCTTAATTTTCCCCAAACCACATAGGCTAATGAAGTAGGGTACCTTGAGAAGATACAAGATTAGGACTCACACTCTCACAGGTTCGAAGGAGAACACTATACCGTATATTTTGGGAACACACTATTAATTTGAACATAGAATTGTTGAATTGTTGAAGAAAATCATTGATAATGACTTCATCCTCATCCAGTACTCTGATTTGAAAAGCAAAGACTTATCTGACCCAGAAAGCAAACAGCTAGGCTCCACAACCTTTGTAGGTCAAAATACAGGATATACATAGCATGTAATCCATTAACATCTGTGATGTCCTGTGGTGTCTATTGTTAGATAGTCCCATGTGCCAAGTTGGTTTAATTCAAAGTGACAGTGACTCATCTAGTGGTCATTGTTAAACATAATAAATGACAGAGGAGGTATTAAGGTCCATCCCCAGTGCATCAATTTGTGAAAAGTCACCTCATTAACGTTAAAATGATCCATGGAAACCAAGGGCACGATCAGTGATTTACTAAAAAAAGGAAAAATCATCAAAAGCAGATTTTGCATGTTGCAACAAGGATAGCTATCCGAACATACCCTACAAGTGGCAAGACCAAAACAAAAGCAACCTAATAAGGACAAAATCGGACTTTTAGTCATTACTGTCCGATACGAACTTATTACTCCTAATTGAATGGAGATTTATATTTTGAATTACTGTTGTTTTCTTCCTTGTTCTGTCCGTTTTTCAGTGGAAAAAATAACTTACAAAAATTCTAAAAATTAAAAAACCTTAAAAAACTTTAAAATTTGGTAAATTTTCAAATATTTTGACTATCTGGGTAAATCACTGCTCGTGCCCTCTAACACATAAAGCCCTTGCCTTTTACACTCCTTTTAGCCCCCAAGGGTTATTGAGCAATTTTTTAGCGTGATCATGAAATTGTCTTTGGGTTCGTAAAACTAAGTACTGACAGTGTTTGGTACAGTAAAGTATAGAACATTGCCAATGCACTTATGGGTTGGCTTAATCCTATGGAAAATTGATCGTCAAAATCAAGTTACAAGTAAAACTATCAAACCTTTATGCTACAGTAAAATAGTTGGGATTACGGCAAAGTGAAACCTGATGAACAATTAAAAACATTATTGTTTTCAGGACAAGCTTGAAAGCCTGAAAATGTAATTCATCATCATTTTTCAAAGTCCACCACTTTTGGTACTGAATAATTTTAAAAACATTTCGGTGCTTAGTCCTAGAATAGAGGGCTCATTTATTCAGGTAATAGAATAAAATTCAGGGAATAGTTCTAATGAGCTGCGAAGCTGACGTGATCGCGGGAAGCACGCCAAGTCAGGCTGTAGATGGAATATTTGGGAGGTAGTGAGCACTGCTTGTACCGGTACAAAGGTAGTGCTGACTCAGGCTGTATTCCTTTTAAAGCTATTTTATTGAACAAAAAGCCAAAAACTGAATTGCAAACAATAACAATCAAATGTTGTCCTTTAACTTAACTTTCAAATTCTGTTATTGCCATTGTTATCGGTTTAATTCGGTCTCTAACGAGGACCAGAATCCACATCAATTGTACTTCTGAGATTTGCACGCTGTTACAGCATGAGTATTGCACCATTTAAAACCAATTAATGCGTAAGTGCACGTATGCAGAGCATAACGAGAATGTGATTTAAGCGTTGCACTGCACGAAGCAGTATAAACCGTGATAAAGCGCTTTCTATTCTGGCACTGCTACGCGTGCAGTAACACGACAACCTGTGTAGACACAGACAGACACGCACAAAAATTTATATTTTGAATTCTTCTGAATCGCGCTTTTAAAGCGCCTGGCACATTTCACAAAATATGAAATTCTTCAATGCTCTCAAATGATAGTCTAGGCCATGGAAAAACAGCGATAGTATTTTAACACATAAAACTTACATACCCCAAAAAAGATTGGGACATTGATATGAGGATAAAGACATCCACGGTATTTGTAGGCCAACTTTTAAGTTTTCCATAACTTTAAATCAACCAAATGTGTACATTACATGAATATTTTTGATCGTACTCATGATATTAAAAACCACAAAGGTTAGCGACCGGTCAAACAGTGTGCATAGCGTGAGAAACATCCAGACGGAGTGCGTGTTCTTGTGTGAAACGCCATTTCGTAGTCTGCTGAATTTACGTCGCCGGCGTCATTAATTACAAAATCGTCCTGTTTACCCATAAGGAAGATGATTTGGGTCTTAATCATTTTGGGTGAGGGCTTTATATAAAAGCTTTACAAACCGATGCAAAAATATCGATTTTGAAAAAATCTGGGGCGCACTATTGTTCAATGGCCAGGTCTCTTTAAAAGAAAAAAAATACAGAAATTGTTTTCTTTTGTTGGGGAAACAGAAAAAAAAAATTTTTTACCTATTTTCTATAGATATGGTTTTAATAGAGCAGATATGTACATTACACTCTATTAGTGTAGCAATTCACTGCGGTTCTTGTGAGGTGTAGTTTAAGAGTGAATCAACATTTTGTTTCTATTACGTTATTGTCATGTTACACTAGTTTAGTTATCTGATTTCTGATTATTGTTATTAGAGGGAAATGTTGTGTTAAGAGGACATACCATTTCGTTCTAATAACCTACAGTATCAAAACTTCTTGGTTCCGTAAACATTGTTAGGTTTTACAAACATAATTATTATTCTAAGAATGAGCCATGCACTAAAATAATTAAAAAAAATGCATTAGAAATGTTATAAACTTTGGAAAGGTATGACAGGAAGTATTTGAGGAAATAACTATAAAGCAAAAGTAAGCTATTTTTTTGCCTAACCATAATAAAATTTAACAGTATGAATCTTATACCAAAATAAGCTGGTACCTTCAGGATTATGAAGATTATTGGCAGCTGTTAGACGTTATGCAACAGATCCTTCCTTTTAAGATGATGGCACTCAACATGGTACAGGGGGAGTTGGCTTAGGAACACAAGTTCTGTTAGTTGTCATTGTTTAAGATGGGGAGGTTTGGCAAAAAATATTTTTTTTATTTCAAATGGATTGAAATAGAATTCAGTTAAAAGTCAGTGGGAACTGGTTGGGATTGCTTTGGGTAGGGACATGCCCATACCTACACCAACTGTAATTAAAAAAGGGACCCATAGCTCTAACTGAGATGCAGAGTTTGGGCTAAATTGAACATAATTTTGCCATTTTTTTCTCATGTTCCTGACATTTTAACACATTAAGAAAAATTGGGCTCCTGATTAAGGAAATTGACCAAATTTTGGCAGAACAGCCATATTTTCATTTGTGTTGAGATCTCTGGCAAACTGTGACAAGCACAACAGCTATTCAATTTCAACTAAAAAGTCAAAATTGTATGTTGGATTTGACTGGATCACTGTCACGACTTTTTTTTTTGAAGGGTTCCAAATAATTGCGGAGGTGTCAAGATTTTGGACGTACATTCTATACACTCAAAATGGCATCAAAATATTGGCAAAAAATGACCAGAAAATACATTCAAAGTGCATCTCAATTCAATTTTAATCCTTATATTAACCTGAGATGGGAGTCTTCTTAACCATAAGATTATTTTAAAAACAATCCACCCTCTCGTATTTTATTTAATTTAGTCATATGTAATTATTATTTTTTCCATTTTGGTCTGTGGAATTAGTCACATCAAATTTGATTTAAAGGTGCTTCTTCTGATCATCTATGGGGGAACCCCCCAACTTACACAGAACTAGTATCAATTTTTATATTACGATGAAAGGAATTTTTTCTAATTGTTGTCCTGGAATTTCAGCTCCCAACTCTGAATAGATGAGTCCCACAAATCCTGCATTTTAATGGGTAAACTATTCAACTATTAGAAGAGAGTTAATAGGCATTAAAAATATGCATTAATTTATTAGAGTTATTGTGTCTACCATCAAAAACACAAAGTGTGTTTCCACAAAACTGGTGGTGAGTGAATGTAAGTACCAGGCTCTCATAAAAGTAAGAGAACACTATAAATTTAAATCAGAACAAGGCACGCCAAGACGAACTTTGAATAGACAGATCTAAATTAATAAGGGTACCCTTGTTGTACTCAGAAAAACATGGCCAAACTCAGAGGATCAAAGAATGGCCTTCAAAAACTTCGATATGTTATGAGCTCATTGTTTAGATAAGGGTGTGATTGCCCTTGATACAGTACCTCTAATCTTGACTTTGGTCAAATGGTGAATTGACATTTGATTCAGACATCAAACCTATGAGTAATACATATCCGCTGTACATTTGTTCTCCGACATTTGACAGCAAAAGTAGTTATAAAATGAAACATGACCGAAAAATGTATATTTGTAAGGAAACAAAGTTGTAGACCAATTCGAAGTTGTAATTCAAAGTATCGGATTTAGTTTAAGCGGTTTAACTTTGAGCCCTTGTTTGGATCTGCGTTACATTTCCTTCAAGATTTGAGTTGAAGTTGTCTAGGTTAGAGCTTGGTTGTTTTAGGAACCCTGGATATTTGTAGAACGATGAGCCATCAGATGTCATGGTCAGGGTGTTCGTCAGACCGACTTCATAGTCATATGGTGCAGACATCATTTCTACCTATCGTAAATGGTCTGTGGAAGGTGATGCCTATAGGCTCCATTCACATACTTTATCCAACAAAAAGGCGGTATTTTGAAAGAAGGATCAGTAAAATTAATGGCACATGGAGTGGGGTGTCTTAGGTATTCTTTTGACAACTCTACAGGGAAATAAAATGTAAGGTGGGAGGATTCGCCGCTGTGATCTTTTTTACTTCCCTGAGAGATATGACGTCAGTTTACTTTGACGCAAATCAGTTATGCTGGCTTTTTGCATGCATGTAAAATACTGTGACATTTTTTAAACCGTCATTGTAATCGTTGATATGTGGGATGATGGTATCCAGGAGGATTTTAGTTTGGTGGGAAATGATGTTGGCTGAATGAAAAAGTGTTCCCAAAATTTATTGATGAAAAGGAGACAAAATCTACGACTGGATGAAAATTTTTTGAAATATAATTTTTTCAAAATTAAGCTAAATTTGCCAACAATTTAAGTAAATGTTGGTTTTAAAATAGTGAAAAATCATTATCATCAACAACAATAACAACGGTGGCGCAGCGACACACAACAACACAACGACACCACCCCATTCTTAATCTCACTGATGGCTTAAGCAGAAGGGAATAAAGCCTAGTCAAGAGAATCACACCCTAAGACTTTGTCTGAGGTGTACAATATTGACTTTTAATGAACCCTTACAATGACCTTTGACCCCCCATTAGGTATACGTTCCTGCCAGAGGATCTTCCATTTGCGACTTGAGGTATTTTTACAATATCTACTAAAGGTTCAACAACAAGTGCAAAAACTACAAAGTGCAATCATAAGAGTTTTGTATTATAAATCTCCATTCCCTCAATAACATATTTCCCCCTCAGCTGTCCTCTTAGGTTGAACGAGTCTGGTTGTCCCACCGATGCCGCACTTAGAATGATGGGTGTCAGTACCAGTAGGAATTAATTTGTCTGCAAGTGAAACAAGCAGATTTCCTTTTGGACATCAGTCAGCAGGGTTTGTCTATACCTCCCCTTTCAGAGACTGATCAGAGGAGGTGTTGAAGAAATCCCATAATGCCTTGGAAATTTGTACCTGGATGAGGGTCATGTGGCACCAAGACATGTGCAAACCCTGACTTAATTGTTGACATGATTGGCCGGTCTGAGACACACACACTTCTCTTAACCCACGGTACTGTTCCTTTATGTGTCTATTGTGGTACTTGTTAGAAAGCCGGCACTGGCATGCACGCAAAAAACAAGTGGTTGGAAACAAATATGCAGTTTCATGAAGAGAAGCAGTAATCAGGTCTCTCTCGGCACTCGCACTTAGTAACACTATCCGTTACTGGGCACCGAACAGGTAACTAACCGTCGTTGTCGGCGCTGCAGCACTCAGGGCACACTTCCTGTTTTCGTATCGCGGGTCAAAGTTAATGTCACTAGGACAATGTAACAAAAACAAAGTTTCGTTACCCCACCACGTGACATAACAGGTTACCAGCCCAGGTAACCCATTTTTTGGGTTACTGACGTAAGTGGACATTCATAATTTGTCAGGTCCAGGACCCCTCGCTTTAAACCCGGCGTCGATGGCTAAAACTGGGCCATCGGGAAGAAAGAAAGATGTTCACGTTGTAGTTTAGAATTATTTTACACTAAAAAAGTGTTGCATATCGCGCGATTTGAAGCCAAATGGTGATCGTAGCTTTAAAGTGCCTCACTTTACCACACAAAAGTCAGATCTTTTGCAGCGTCGCACAGCTGATTCCGATTGTAATCGGCCATCATTGATTTCTCTTTGCTCTAAATGCATGCCGGGAAGGGAGTACTAGTCTCTTACACATAATAAACTGCGACAAACGGTATTATTTTCCTGTTATAATGCGATATCGTAGAATATTGCAGCGGTTAGTGATGACGTAATATCTTACCGATGTGTTACGGTGACCAGTAACGGACATGTGTTACTAGTGCGAGTGCCGAGAGAGACTGGTAATGGATATTACAATGCCCTATTCATTAATTTGCTAAATGGTTAACCATTATAATGGCAGTTGTGAGTTGTCTTTATGTTGAGAAAGAAATAGATTTGAAGGCTGAAATTTCAGGATGACAATGAGAAAAATACGGCCTCTCGTTTGATATCAAAATATCAAAATTATTTAAATTCCAGGTTGGGGGGGGGCAAAGACAATTGGAACAAGCACCTTCAAGCACCTTTTATGCTTATAGTGTAGTTAAGTATAGGTACATTGCAATGCATTATAGGATTGGTTTAAACACCCTCTGGAGAGGCTGAGAATTAGTTATGGCAGAGTGGACATTAGAATTTAAAGGGAAAGAACATATGTTTTGAGGTACACTGAGGGGGGAGCATAACATTTTTTGAAAGAAATATATAGAGTATATATGGTATATACAGCAAAATTGCTCTCATTAGAAACACACCTATTGTATTTTCAGATTCAGTTCCATCTAAAAGTGGACATGATGGCTAAAAATTGAAACTCCAGTTCTAACATAAGTCGTTTTTGCATTTGGAAGGTCATTAAGAGGTTGGTGGCTCAATATCAAAGTTTATCTTTTGTTTTCCATGCATCTGTGTAATGTCAGTGACATTTTTTTTGCTAATTACTTTCATCAATTTAAAAAAAATGACTATTTTTTGATACTTCATTTACAAAACTAACTCAAAATAGAAATGGAAACCGAAGATTATTTGTGTGGTTTGTATGAACTGCTATATTTCCTGAAAAAAAATCCCTTCAAACAGTGGACTGGCATGTCATAGGTGAATTTCAATACCGGAGTTGATAAATCATACAAGTGTGTCATATACTTGGCGGACACAAATCAACAACTCAATCAATCAATCACGCGTATCATTAAGTATTTATTTCCTGCATTATATGCATAATAAGAACGAATGTCACCGGAAGCGAACCTTAAGTTCAGGACCGAAGTGCGCTTCAATCAGAGCCGGTCGGTTGGTCCATTGCCCAGGATAAGAACAGTTGATTGTGGCATTTGCCAGGACATTGTATTGTGAATGAGGTTTTATTATTGGGGGAAATAGTGAGGGAAGTCTTTCTTGTTGATACAGGAAATGACAGCTATGTCACTCAAAGCTTACAACTATAGTTAGCCCTTTACCTGCTAGAATCCTCAAAATGTTGAATTTTTAAAATTCACTTTTATATCACTTATTGATAGTCTTTGCTGTGAATTGTAGGCAAATAGACTATACTGCAAGCTTGACTATACATCAGTGAGTGGCTCTATTTAGCATATGGTTTAAACTGATATTTCTTCATTAAAACTCGCCACTTTACATATAAACATTTTGTCAAGCAGATATAACTCTGCATGGAAAGTGCTAAAGGGAATGATTAATCGATCCAACCTCAGCGCCTTTTTGTGCAATGTGTATATATCATAACTGTGTGTAATTTGCCTGTAATTCGGATGGGATTTAACCATGCACCTATTAGTTGATCCGGATCTGAGTGCAGTAGCTTTGTGTGGAATAACGTTAAGTATCTGAGTGTACTTGTGGATGATATAGCAGGAGATTTTCTGTGGAAATCTTTGGATAATATACTTGAGCAGCGCTGAGCCTATTCTGAGCCGTTGAGGGGTTAGATGACTTGAGACAACATGATGTTTGATGTCGGTGAGTAAGAGGATGGAAATTCTCTAATTGGTGGGGATTCCCCTGAGTCTTGTTTACTCTAACCCTCGTTAAACCCTTGAAAACTCTGTGGCCAAGGGTAAGCGGACCCAGTGTGGAAGAAGTACAGAATATGTGTACACTACACACAGGTAGCACCTTATAGAAGCTGTTAATTGTTATAGCACATGTTTAATAATAACTCCCCCCCCCCCCAATAGCCTGGGTTCCCTTCTCCCTCTGGGGGAGCATAAACAGTGTCTGTGAGTATTCCTGGGGTCAGTTCAAACTTGCAGGGTATCATGAACATACTAGGATTTTTAATACGCCTCTTTTAGCTTCTTTGGAAGGATATTTATACTTCATCCAGACAGAAGTAAAGGTGATGATGTCAGCACTTTTATGCAGTTATTTCGCATGCGTATCGCGCACACCAACTTTTTACGCTCGTGATTACAGAGCTGCGACAAAAGCGTTTTGGGGAATGCTGTATTTTCATTATTTAAAGATGCTAACTTAAGTGTGCCAAGGCCCTAGTGTGTTTTAATGGTTGAGTGCTCAGAGTGTATTTTCTGTAGAATTTGGGGTGCTACACCAACTGAGTGTGAATGATATGCGCCATTGGTGCTTGGACAGTACAGTCAGCCTTGCACTTGAGGAAAACACTCAAAAAAACACTCATAAAACACTTCTTTAACTATCCCCGTACCGAGTTTAAATTTAGATACATTTTAGCAAAGTAGTATTGCATTTAAACTATTTTCTGCAATTGCGTTTACTTAGAGCGGCATTGACACAATTTCACAAAAATATGAAACTTCTTCAATTTGCTCACAAATGAGTGTCTAGGCCATTGGAAGAATACATAAATTTTACACATAAAATAACATACCCAAAAACAGATAGGGGCATTAATAAGAGGCTAAATACATCCAGGTAATTTGTAGGCTAACTTTTAAAAGGTTGCTGTAATAAATCAAACTAGGGTCTATAAATGACTATCATAGACGCGTACTCGATATTAAAACCGCAAAGGTCACAGAATGGTCAAACAGGGTGGATGCCGTGGGAATCCCTCCGGCGTGTGTTTTCTGGTGTTAAATGCCTTTTCCATCATTTGCTGAATAAAATGACTCTGGCGTCATAAAATCTGTTATAAAAATCATTATAAAGTCAGTTTACCCATAAGGGCGCTGATTTGAGCATAATCGTTTCAGGTGAGGGCGGCTAATATATAAAAGCTTTACAACCATGCCAAAATATCAATTTTGAAAAATCTTGAGGGTGTACTATTTTCCAAATGTGCCAGTGTCTCTTTAATGTCAATTTGTGTTATGTTTCTGGGCTATAGCCAGTGATTGGGAAAGGCAAGAGGCAGAATGCCCTTCAGACTAATTTTTTAGGGAAAATGGGAAGGAACAGACCGTATTCATGATAAATTGACCCTTTTTTAACCTTTTGCCCTTCAATCAGGACATTGTTGCCTGCAATATGGACATTTTTACTCTGACCAGGAATTCCCTTGTAATGAACTGAGCTGACTTCATTCCTAAAAAAATGTTTGCTGTGTTTAAATTTTCCTGCTACAGAAAGTAATGGACATAATTGTCATATCTTCATTGAACTTTTAAAAACCCACATATCAGACCAAATTGAAACCTTGCAAGTGACTAATAATGACGTTGAAAATAAGCACCAGAATTTCCCCGTTTTGTGAGGAGTACCATTGACACATGACTGTTACACACAATTTAGATCCATGTATATAATCATGGTCATGAAAACCACAGACGCTTACCAGGATAACACATCATGCTCTAAACACATACACACCCATATCATGAAATTGGTGTATGCATTTATGTCTAAAATACGTAAAGTCTGAAACTTGAAATGTCACAAGCTATTTTAGATTTTAGATTGCGTTTCCATTAAAGGTTTACTGTGAGATTTTCAGCTGTCTTCCCATGATTCAACTTGTCAAACTTTAAGGAGCATTTTGTGA
The DNA here is from genome assembly GCA_023653785.1 of Ophioderma brevispina. Classification (NCBI taxonomy): domain Eukaryota; kingdom Metazoa; phylum Echinodermata; class Ophiuroidea; order Amphilepidida; family Ophiodermatidae; genus Ophioderma; species Ophioderma brevispina. The sequence goes on from JAMKCH010060819.1 coordinate 19,576, forward strand.
TCCACAGCCTCGTCCCTGCATGTGACTTGCCTAAAAAAGCTGAGATTTTTGTATCAGCTGAACCGTTAGCCTTAGAAAAGCATGCGTGCCCAACCTGCTCTGTAAATTTATTCATCTTTTTGAAAAATTTGCAATGTTGTATTTTCCCCTCTGTAAAAGAAAATAAGTTATAGCATAGTGATCTATGGGACCCAGGGCTGAGTAGCTAGTTCAGACCAAAAAGAGGCTGATTTCACATGCTCCCCCTCTAATAAATGCCCCTCAATTTTTTTGGACAAAACGTTCCTAAAATACAAAGAAATTAAGCTATATATGCAAGTGTATACTGATAATTAACAATCATGATTGTGGAATTGGCATCAGATTTGCCGGCCTGAAACTTGCTAATATGTGCAAATCTCATCCAGTATATTGTCAAATAAAAGGTGCAACGAGAGATTTCAAGTCATCTATATTTTCTGTGATATTAGTGATTTCATATATAGATTGGACACTCAATAGATTCTCTACCTTTTATTTGACTGCAGAAATAACTTAAACTGAAAACAAAAGGTAATTTGTATATGCTTATATTTAAAATTAAAAACATAAGCTGAATTTTGTATTTGCTCCTATAGGAAATTAGAAATTTCACAATTTTTGTATAAAAGAAGGAGTTCTCAGCTTAACCCTTTCAGATGGAGATATTTTTGATTGAAAGCTTTAGATGTGCAAAAATCAGAATTTTCACATTTTAGGGACACCTGTTATTTGAAATCTCTTGTTACACCTTTAAAGTGTACATACCTTTGACAAGTTGAGATTTCATAGAAATTACATCGCTTGGCTGTAAAAGGTTGTTAAAGGGGCATTTCATGATCTGCAGTCTCATCCCCCGACTTACCAAGTAAAGAAATAGAGATATTTGCAGGATCTGAAATGTAGGCCTAAGTATAGTATGTGTGCCCAATCTTGCGTGCAAATTCAAACTACTCTAGCCTTGGAGATGCAATTTTATATTTTCTGTCCATAAATGTTTGCAACAAAGTGGCCTATGTTGCAGCATGATACAAGTATTCACTCATAACATCAAAACTGATTTGAGATTATCTTTAAAAAGCACATTTTATTTGGTTACCCACATTCCAGCTGTAAGCTTAGACACAGTACCCTTTCTCCTATGTGACTTAAAAATAGTGGATGTTATTCATTATATGAAAACTTTCAACAAACCAACCTTAAAGAGACACTGGTACATTTCAAATTTTAAAATTGATATTTTTGCATGCTTGTAAAGCTTTTGTATACATTAGTCCTCACCTGAAATGATTAAGACCAAATCAGCACCCTTATGGGTAAACAGAACAATTTTATAATAAAATGGCCTCGTGACATTCATTTAGCAGATGACGGAAATGGTGTTTAACACAAGAAAACACATGCTTGAGTTTGATTCCCACTTCATGCACCCTGTTTGACTGGTCTGTGACCTTTGTGGTTTTAGTATCAATAGGTACGAGTCTAAGATATTCATGTAATAACACATTTGTTGATTAAAGTTACGGCCTACAAATTACTGTATAAGCCAATATTTTCGCGGATAGATATTTTCGCGGTTTTAAGCAGATTGTACATTTTGTACGGGTTGTTGAATTCGCGCGGTTCTGGGTATGCTTTATAACAACATAGTAAAATGCTTAATTTTCACAATTTCGCATGGTTTTATTTTCGCGGAAGCCATGTGGTCCGCGAAGTCCGCGAAAATAAAACCACCGCGAAAATTTCAGCTTATGCAGTACCTGGATGTCTTTAGCTTCTTATTAATGGCCCTATCTGCTTTTGGGTATGTTATTTTTATGTGTAAAATATATCATGTTCTTCCAATGGCCTAGACTATTATTTGTAGGCAAATTGAAGAAATTTCATATTTTGTGAAAATGTGCCAGTGCCAAGTACACAAGGAGAGGGGGCTGGCCCTTCCACTTTTCAAAACTTGATTGGTGATACACATTGGGCTTATCATAGCTGCCTGGGAAAATGATGACAATAGTAAAGTATTGAAAATTGCTCACATAAAAAATGAAATTCTAATCTTAAAGGTCCATGGTCTGATCGCTAATAGCCTCGTCCCCAGGGACCCCAGATTTTACTGGAAGTGGTCAAAATTTTGGTATCAGAAGAAAGCTACTATTTTCTCATTTACCCTGTGAAATCTTAGGGCTAAAGGATGTTTGATTGGGATGTTATGAGTGAAAATGTGCCCCATTTTGGTCAACCAATATTAACTTTACAGAGTACTCTATGGGGATTACAAAATCCAGTTTTAGCTCTCACTTCAAAATGGGTTGAAATATCAGTGCAAAACTTTACAGATGGGATTTTGGGGTGAAGGCCATTCTATCAGGATGAAAAAGTTATAGACTTAAATCGGTCATCCCCTTTAAATTGAAAACTGTCATCCATAATGGAGGTCCTTGCTTTCAAATCCTAACTTCAATACACATACCAAGCTACCATATTCTAGTATGTATTTGTTGCTGTGTCTATAAGCTTACCAAAACATGTGGTAGTGAATGAAAATAACTAATTTATAGAGAGCCATATACAGGACATCCGTTAGCCGGTCAGAAGCTATTCAGGCCATTTCCATTATGTGTCTTTCGCTCTCTCTTTTTAAAGAGGAAATTACAGTGATGAATGTTGGGTTTCCCCAAAGCTGGTGATTCACTTTTGAATTGTCAAAACTTTTAGACAAGTTATAAAAAGAAACAAATGTTTCTCCCAACAGCTTTGTAAAAGATTTATAACAGGACCAGTAAAATATATGAACAAGGTATGGTTGGCTAAGATAGGATTCTTGAAAAGGTGCATTGAACAATATGATTTGACAAAGATGTGCTCCAAGGCTATTTCAGTTATGTAGTTCAAAGTGGATAGTTGTTTTGTGTCCTCTACTTGCACCTGAAAACTCTTCTTTTCATGAAGAAAGAAGCGCAAACATTTGGGTAATTAACATGGAGTTGGTTAGAGCTCAGTTCTAGAAACCAGGGGCGCAGCTCAAAATCCTGGAAGGTCAGAGAATTTTTCACTGACTGTTTTTTATGTCTGTGGTGTGTAGAAGTCCCAGCTATTATTTTATTTTGATCGCACCAAGGTTATTTTGTGTTGTCTAATAATTCTATGGTGTTATATATAGCTTTCGTGGTTCATAGGATTTCGGCGCATTCTCTTCAAGCCTGACGTTGGCAAGTTATCGTTTTCAACACTTAAATCTAAATAAATCATCTTGTATTGAATGGTCGTGATATTCGGCTGCGTGTTAATATTCAATGAGTTACAAGTCTGTGATATTCATTAATAGAAACATTATTGATAAAGTTGGCAAACCCAAAAGTTGCCACAAATACATGGGTGTCTTTAGCTTCTCATTAATGCCCCTATCTGTTTTGTGCGCTATAATTTATGCGTAAAATAGTCTGTATTCTTCCAATAGAGGTCTTTCACTCAATCATGTAACCTTTAACAAAAAGGTGTTAGTTTCTGTAATATTCGTTATTCAGATCAATTTAATACCGACTTCAAAGTACTTGTGCTATCAGATTGGACCCACTACTTTATCGATAATACTCCAAAATGCATGTCTCCAGAAAGGTGGATCTTTCACTAAAACCTGATGGCAAACAAAAACATGTGTGTGTTATCGATTTTTATAACATACTTGCTTTCACATTTTAACCAGTTTTAAATCTTTCTTGTTTACCCTCTATAGTGTAGAAATTGTGGGAAGTTTGTGAAGGTGTGCTCAACCTGGTTTTTATCGAAGGAAACGTGACCCATTTGGCTTTGCAAAATCAAGATGCAAGGTGCTTTCATGGAACATGTCCAAATCCATGTGACGCAAGGGACACAATTCCATTCTCCCCTCCACTACATTTGACTTCCTATTTATCGTTTTTAGTCGATATTTATATGTCCGACGTGTGATATCAATGAGAAGCCGTAGTATAGTAAAATATTACAGCACTTTGAGTATGTTTACCTCTCTATGGGTTTAGTGAGCCTGTATGTCGCATTGTCTGTATACTTAGTTGAGTGCTTCACTGATCAGAACTCTTCAAACTAGGGAATCATTTTTTAAACTGGTTAGGGAATATTAATTGTTTTTCAGCAATGAAAAAGCACTATAGAACTAATTGTGAAAAGAATTTTACGCAAAACTTGCTACATCTTCATCAGTTTGTTTTAAAGGTGGGGTGTGTGATTGACAACTCCATCCTCCCACGTTACTGCATAAAATTGAAATTTGGGAATCAGAAGAAAGTTAATAGTTTTCACTGAATTCAAAATTTTTTGCACAGTTGGACAGTGTAATTAAAACACCCAAAATCATAATTTTATAAATTCCTGCTATTTGTACCCTACCTGAGAGTGAAAAAATCCACATTGATAAAAAATGCGAGATTGACAGAGGAAAATCTAGGTCTAATTTAATAACCTATTTAAGACCTCACCAGATCTCAACAGTTTTTCAAACTTGGTAGTTAAATGACGACCAAGTTACCCATCCTGATCATCAAGATTTGGTAGCTAACAATCTATTTTACCTATGAAAATATGTGTGCGAGGCCGAGATGGACTGCCCAGCTCGTTGAACAAGCTTTATTAATGTTCACCATATTCACACACTGAGTAAATTTTGAATACAATACATTTTGAGGTTAGTGGCAGAAACAAGTTCACTATCTTTATTTTTAACAAGTATTTTGTAATGAACATTTTAAGCAAAATGTTGAATAGTTTGGATCTATCTGATTATTGTCCCAGCCGAACGAGTTCGGAACGGGGACTATAAAATTGAGCAGCTTCCTTCGTTCGTCCGTTCGTTAGTACGTTAATTGAATAAAAATGTTAACCCATGTTGTATACGGAGTTCCGTAAGGGCAACATTGATGTAAAATTGGTGGAAAGAAGGGGTTGATGAGTCTCGACCTGATTCGAGTTTGGGCCGTAAAAATTGCTAATAAGTATCTACATTTGCATAATTTATGAAAATATCCCCGCAAGGCCTGTCTTACAATTTGTCTGGAGTTCCATAAGGCTTATAATGATGTACCTTGGGTGGAAGAAGCGGGCTGAAGGTTCTCCCATGATAGATTTGGGCATATTTTGGGACAAATGGTATGCAAATGAAGCTAATTAATATGCAAAATCAGCATAATTGCTATATTTTTGACACTGTACATTGAGTACTCAAAATTCCTGCATGCATGAAAGCCTTGCTCCGGGGCCAAATCTTTTTGCATTTGAAAGTATTGTGAAATGCGGCTAAGCTATGCAAATGAGCTAATTAATATGGCGTAACTGCTATATACTGAAACGTACGTCGGATAGGCAAAAAAGATTCCTTCGCTGACAGGAGACTACATGCCATAGGGGGGGGTTGGGGGGTTGCGGGAGGGGGTGTAGGTTTATTGGGGGTGTTGGGGAGGGGGTGGACGTGTGGGGGCAGGGGGTTGAGGAGGGGGTGGGGTTGATGGAAATTTATGGCGTAGGGGGGGTTGTGTTGCAGCTGTGTGGGGAGGGGGTGGGGTGTGCATGGTGTTAGGGAGGGGAGGTGGCAGGGTGCGGGAGGGGAATGAAAGGTTAGGGAGGGGGTGTGAGTGTTGGCGAGGGTTTGGGAGGAGGGGGGAGGGCCTGTTCGAGGTGTTGTGGAGGGGAGTGGCGTGTTGCGGGGTATTGTGGAAGGGGAAGCGGGTTAGGGGTTTATTGGGGTGGGGGTGGGGTGTGCGGGGATTTGGGGTCGTTGAGGGTGTAAGGAGGGGGGCGTGGGTGTTGCAGAGTGTTGGGAAGGGGGTGGGGTGTGGTGGGGTTGGGTGTTGGGGAGGGGGTGGGGTGTTGGGGAGGGGGCGGGGATGCGGGGTGTTGGGGTGAGTGTGCGGGGTGTTGGGGAGGGGTGGGGGTTTTGCAGGGTGTTTGTGGGAGGGGTGGGGTGTTGGGGAGGGGGGGGGTGTTGTAGTTGATTTATCGCCTGAGTGATCGCCGACATTCGGCGGGGTGAACATATTTGACGCATCGCGTAAATACAAGTTCAGTTTAAGTTAATTTACACCATAATTATAACATTACCTGTTTATAAAACTTCAATTTTGACCCACTTGGCAGAGTTGATCATTGTGTAAACTATAAATTTATTATAGGTTAATCTTCCATTAACTTCAAAAGGGGAACATTGACATGCCTCATACGCAAAATTAGATGGAATTTTAGGTATAAAAAAGGTTTATGGAAAAAAATTATCTCAGAAAAAGAAAATTCACTGGATCATGCTTTAGACCACCAAAGCATTCATTAAAACCCTAAGCTAAGACCACTGAGAAAAATGCACACCAGTCCCGTATGTAGCGATGACGTCATCAAACCAAAGACACATATGGGCACGAAATCGCGTGGCCAGGCCAGAAACACCATCGTAGCGTGTTTGTCCCGGTCATGGGACGTGGGGTGACGGGCAGGGTCACTGGCTTGAGAAGACCGAAATTTGGAACTTTTCTTCTTCCCCTCTCCCCTTATTACATCAATCACTCCCGGGAGAAGAAACAGATGTGGATTAGGGTTACCAAACCAGTAAATGTGTTTCCAAGTTCATACCTTTACAGTAAGTACAGGAAGGCTGTGAGCTAATTGTGATTAACCATGCAGTTTTAAAAGATTTTAGGATTATACCATCCACGGCTCTTTGTAGTTTAGATATTGAGAAATCCATCAAATTACATAAATTACAAACATGCTCAACCAGTTTCATGGTCTCTGAAAAAAAAAACCATACACCTAAAATATGCCTTCAACGCAATGTACTGCAAACAGGAATATTTTCGCAAACAGATTTTTTTCCCGATGGAGACAACAAGGACATTTTTGTGTTATTTTTGCGGTTGAATTCTTATACGCGGAAATTAAACCCTCGTGAAAATTTGCCCGTTTACGACGTTGTCGGTGGCCTGGCCAGTGATTTTGTGCCCATGTGTCTTTGATGACACAATTGCTACATCCAGGATTTAGTACATTTCCCTCACTCAGTGCATTGGTGTTTTTGTGTTTGGTGCCGTTAGGGTTAGTGTAGATTTAAAAATCTTGAAGTACATCACTTTGACATGATCAGAATTACTTATTTCAATGAAACAGTAGCTTCTGTGGACTAAGTGATTGCTAGTTTTGATTAAGTGATTCAGTACGCACATTTTGACAAACTAATCAAAGCCCAGGGGAAGCGAAGTGATGCGTGACAGTTGACATCTCATTGCCGTATTTTCTGGTGAAATGGTATAATTCATCATAGCAATTAGCAAACAAATCCCTCCACACTATCACATTATTTTGGTTTTCTGCTATGCAACCGTATCTAAGTGTAGTGTGGACATGCTTTATTTAGTAATCAAGATTGACAAATCATTACTGAAGATGTGTACGGGGCCTTTAATAGGCACTTTACAATCAGTGAGGGAGCAGTACTTCCTTAGAGCTGTATAATGGCAGTAGATGGCATAGGTGCAGCTGGCGATGCTACAGCTACCCATATTTCAAGTTGTCCTGTAGTTCTGATGCTGCTCCTCTTCTTTTTTTCCCTTTGTCATGGCAACACAACTTCATCTCTTGCTGTTGCTTAAAGACACTATCAGTGATTCATCCGAAAGAGTCAAAATATTTGAAATTTGCAGGAATAGCTTAAAAGTGAAGGATAAGTCTGTATTTTTCTCATAAGTTACTTTTTCCAACTGAAGAATTGACAGAAAAGGAAGAAAATGCCATTGTTCAAAGATGTGAATCTCCATTCAGTTATGTGTTGTAGTAAGTGTCTGTACAGACAGTAACGACTAATATATCCATTTTGTCCTTATTAGGTTGATTTTGGCCTTATCATTTGCCAATATGTCATGTGGTACCTGTACTTGTTACAAACATGCAAAAACCTGATTTTTCATGATTTTTAAGCCATCAATTCATTGAATTGATGGCTTATTGCGATCGAGAGCGGCGTATTTTAATATGTCGGCTCTTATTTGCGAAACTAGTCAGCCGTTTTATTTCCGTTTCCGCCGAAAATTCGGCAAATTGTTCTGGAGCTAATGGGCCTTTTGCCGTAGGTTTTGTTTTTTGGAATTTTAGTGACGGGGAGTCAGTTTGGGTAACTTTTGTATCTTTTTGTCAAGTTTTGAACATCATTTGATGCCGCGCTTGTCGTCTTTCTTACTGAATGTTATTGGTTTATGTGTGCACCTATTAACTGGTTCTAGTGGGATTCTTCGGGCGAATATGAAATGGTGATCGTGTTACCATATCTACCAAGGGCTTACCAGGGACTGAGGTCAAACACAAGTACGAGTTCATTTGACTTGAGTAGATTTAGTATAAACAAACCCTGGATGAAGGTCGCCCCCCCGACTATATAGAAGCCATGTTCACACGGTCACAAAACTCCAAAGGTTTGAACTCCAGTGGTGAAAATTAAATCCAATTATTTTACTTTACTCCAATTACGTCCACACGATGGCCGAAACTCTGAAATCATCCCCCTGACTATTCTCCTCCACTTCTCATATCGGAGTGTAGACCGGAAGTCACCATACCGGAAGCCGTGCACTTTCGCGCATGATATTCAAACACGGAATTTGTCATAAAGATGACCTTGCGAGGTCACCTCCGCTCAATACCCCCCGAAGCTGTCCACACGGCACGACACTCCAAAACACTCCGGAGTGTTATTGGAGTTTGAGTTTCACCCCCTAGTTTTTTAGGGGGATAAAACCCCGCTAGACCCTCGATAAACCTCCGGAGTTTAAACCTCCGAATGCGTCCACACGGCCAAAAACCCCGATCGTCACTCCAGAGTTTTGAAACTCCGGAGTTTCAGCCTCCGTGTGGACAGGACTAGAGATGACACAAATGAAGTTGTTTTACTTGAGATCAAACTTGAGTTATGTTAATAATTCGAAGTATTTTGCAACCAAGTCTCAAAGAATTTTCAGCAAAAGTACAATTTGCCTACTTAGTGCGTTGGCTGGGTGGGTCCCCGTGTGCATGAGATGTGCCCTAAGTTACTCTTCACAGCCATGGACTAGACCATCAGACATACCAAAAAAGTGAGGGTAGACTTTTACTACCCCGGCACTTTTTTCGCTAGAGGGCGTTTTCAAAATGGCCGCCAAAATGCCATTTAACCCCATATAATGACGTTTTCATAGCCACTTTAAGGGGTGAAATGGTCCATTTTTGTAGTTTTTCCTATATTTGTTGATGTCAAATGTATAGAGTGGTAAAATTCACTACTTAAATGTATTCCTAATGGAGGGCGCTTTTCAAAATGGCCGCCAAATGTAATTTAGCACCCCATAAATTCATAATGAAGTTCTACTAGCCAAGTAATGGGGTGAAATGTCCAGGGTTTTCAGTGTTTTGCTATATTTGTTGATGTCAAATGTATAGAATGGTCATGTTCACCACTTAAATGTATTCCTAATGGAGGGCGCTTTTCAAAATGGCCGCCAATTGCTATTTAATACCCTATAATGACATTTTAATTGCCATAAAATGGGTTAAAATGGTCCAGTTTTCAGTGTTTTCTATTATTTGTTGATGGCAAATGTAAAGAGCGGGCACATTCACTACTTAAATGTATTCCTAATGGAAGGCGCTTTTCAAAATGGTGGCCAAATATAATTTAACACCTCATATTGAAGTTTTACTAGCCAAAATGGGGTGAAATGGCCCAGTTTGTCAGTGTTTTGCTATATTTATTGATGTCAAATGTATAGAGCGGTCACATACACCATTTGAAGGTATTCCTAATCGAGGGCGCTTTTAAAAATGGCCGCCCAATGCCATTTAACACCTTGTGATGATGTTTTAATAGCATTAAGCGGTGAAATGGCCCAGTTTTTCAGTGTTTCCCTATTTATTGTTTTCTCCGTTATTTGTTGAGTTACCTTATTCAATTCTAACTGAAGTTGCGGTTTCATTTTCTCTTTTTCTTACAGTTAATTTAAATGATTTTCTAGTGATGTTTCAGGTTAATGGATTTGTTCAATACTATGCTGTTATTGGTGACATTACAATCTAAGTGCTGATAGGGTTGTGTGCTTAGCCAGCTGTAACCTTGATGAAGCGAAATGATTGTGGCGATTTCCTGATGGCAGCGTAATGATAATTGGCAATCGTGCTGTGAGCATCTCGTAGGAGGAGAAAAGATTTCCACATGACATACATAGTGGACATTATGGCCAATGTCTGAAAGCTGAAGACAAAATTCTGCAGCACATTTGGGGATTTTCTCAGACACAGCTTTGGATCATGTGTGGTAGTCTGCCTCAGCTGTAAACAGGCTTGATATAACCTTTGATTCTTTCCATGACAACATCTGTGAAAGACTCTGGACGAAAACAACGTCAAGTCATGCTACCAATTAAATTGAATTAACAACAATCAATCGGGATTTACCCCTTCCTGTCGAGATATGGGTTGAAATGGTCTAGTTTTGTAGAGTTCCCATTTGTTGAGGTAAAGTGTATAAAAGGGTCAGACTTAATAAACAGACCAATAAACAGTATCCCTGATAGAGGTGCTTTTCGAGATGACCAGCAAATTAACAGATTTTTAAAGAAGTCTGACTAGACTTATCCCAGGTAGCAACAACTTCTAAAGGCCAGTTTTGTAGTTATCACAAACAAAGGAGGAAAATAACAATAATGGTTACCATAAGGAGCCTTACATTTTGTATAAAAATGATCAAAACTTGTCATATGTAGGCATTCATTATCATTTATTACCACCTATCTGCTACAATCGTGTGCCATTCAAATGTAATCCATGGGAATGCAAATCATAGTAGAGTAATAGCACAAATGCATCAGTAAATGAAAACAGCACTATGATCAGTTGTGACTGGCATTGACTGCATGCACAACATGATGAGGAATGATACGAAGATCAGCCTCTTCTATATCTAAGTTAAGATTGGGAACCTCATTACTGGAACCACCAAAGGAAGAGAAGCAAGGTATCATCTGCCATCCTGAAATGAAACTTGAGTATATTTCTATTGTAGGTGAAGTTTGAACTGCTTTTTTGGCAGATTACTCATGTTACTATGTGATGCCCAGAACATGTCGATCTCGACTGTTTATTGGTAGTCTGATCCTTCTATGTACTTTACCTCAACAAATAGGGAAACTCTACAAGACTAGACCATTTCAACCCATATCTCGACAGGAAGGGGTAAATCCCGAATGATTGTTAATTAAATTTAATTGGTAGCATGACTTGACATTGTTTTTGCTCAGAGTCCTTCCCAGATTTGTCATGGTAAGAATCAAAGACTATATCAAGCCTGTTTGCAGCTGACACATACTTCCACACATCACGGGCGGCTCCAGAATCGGTAAAGCAGGGCGAAAGGAAGAGTTATATACTGATTAGTATTATTGTTGTATCAAGTGGCCAGGTATACGAAATTCCTAGCTACAATACATGCGTAAAAAGGATCCAGTTCAATGTGTTGGTTGATAACACGCATTATTTAACTCTGCTTTTCGCCCCTGCTTTTCCAATTCTGGAGCCGCCCCTGCCACACATAATCCAAAGCAGTGTCTGTGAAATCCCCAAATGTGCTGCAGAATTTTGTCTTCAGCTTTCAGACATTGGACATCATGTCCACTATATGTCGTGTGGAAAGCTTCTCTCCTCTTTCGAGATGCTTACAGCACGATTGCCAATTATTATTAAGTTGCCATCAGGAAATCGTCACAATCATATTGCATCGTCGAGGTGGCAGCTGGCTAAGCGCACAACCCTATATCAGCAATTGGATTTTAATATCACCAATAACAGCATTGTGCTGAATAAATCAAATCATCAAATCCATTAAACTGAAGCATAACTAGAAAATCATTAATTTAATATCAATAAAAATAACTGTAAGAAAAAAAGAAAATGAAACCGCAATTATGTTAAGTACTGAATAACTCAACAAATGATGGAGAAAAAATCAACAAATAGGGGAAAACTGGGGAACTGGGCCAGTTCACAACCCTTTTTTGGCTTTAAAAATCCTTTATGGTGTTAAATCGCCTTTGGCGGCCATTTTGAAAAGCATTCTCCATTAGGAAAACATTTAAGAGTGTGAATGTGACCGCTCCATACATTCGACATCCACAGATATAGAGCAAAACACTGAAAAAATGGGGCATTTCACGCCATTTTTTGGCTATTAAAACATCATTATGAGGTGCTAAATTGCATTTGACAGCCATTTTGAAAAGTGCCCTCCATTACGAATACATTTAAGTGAGGAAGGTGACCACTCTATACATATGACATCAACAAATATAGGAAAACTCTGAAAAACTGGACCATTTTACATTTCAATCAATCATTTCAATCATTTCAATCATTTCAATCAATCATTTCAATCATTTCAATTTTATTCCGCATAACATATCGAACGTGACAGAAATGTATAATACAGTATAATAATGCATAAAGTAACAATTGTAGGCTGTACTAAGATAAACTGGTGAAGTATTTGATATGATATGCTAGGACCAGTAATGGACAACCCGATAGGGCTTATGGTTATTACTGGCCCTGTAATACATACAAGTAAAATATACTCAATATTACAATATGATACAAGTAAGGGGTGATATAGAAAATTTACATAGGTAAATAAACATAACAAAAAACAGAGACAAACAAACAAAAACAAATTATATCTAAGCTAAACAAACACTTAACGGGAAAACGGGTAACGCGGATTTGGAAGAAGGAGAGACTTATCAACATGTCTTGCTGAGGTATGTAATAATATTTCATAATGAGGAAGCAGAGATAGCAGGAGTAGAGGTGAGGAAAAGGTAAAGAAGAGAGATAGAAATAGGATGAAGAAAAGGTGAGAGAAATAAGGACTTGGGGAGAAATTTAAAAAGAAGTGTACTGGTTGATGAAATGTTTTTTTCAGTGGAGCTTTAAAAGTATTTTTGTTTGTAATTGTTGTGATGGATTCTGGAAGATCATTCCAAAGTTTTGCGCCATGATACTGAATAAAGTGCTTTTCAGAGGAAGATTTTGGGAGGGAAGATGAAGTTTGTCGGCTTGTCTGGTGTTATAGCTGTGGATTGTCTGTTTGTGGTAAGTAATTGCTGAAGTTCGGAGGTAAATGATTGTTGTGATAGTCAACATGAAGAGCGCTGTTTGAAGTTGGTTTACCACATTTTATGGCTATTAAAACATCATTGTAAGGTGTTAAATAGCATTTGGCGGCCATTTTGAAAAGCACCCTCAATAAGGAATAATTTTAGTGGTGAATGTGACCGCTCTAAATAAACAAAAATAGAAAAACACTACAAAACTGGGATATTTCACCCCATAGTGGCTATGAAAACGCCATTATATGGCATTTTTGGCGGCCATTTTGAAAACGCCCTCTAGCGAAAAAAGTGCCGGGGTAGCAAAAGTATACCCTCACTTTTTTGTTATGTCTGATGGTCTATTACATGGCTGTGAAGAGTAACCTAGGGTACATCTCATGCACACGGGGACCCACCCAGCCAACCCACTAACTTTAGTGAAGCAAAACTTCAGAAATATTAAGTCCGTACCTTAGCAAATTTGGTATCGTGGTATCGTCCTTTGCAGAAAGCAAGCTTTTTTCCATTATGGCATTTATACGGACTATGCATAGTGTTTATGGTATAGGATGGATGAAAAGTTGGGTTTGTTGGGTTTAGGTTTTGACAGCAAAGTTTAGAATTTTTGGTTTATTGTCCCGCCGAACGAAGTTCGGGAGGGGACTATAAAATGGGCTCCGTCCGTATGTCCGTATGTCTGTATGTCCATATGTCCATGATAAAAATGTTAACCCTGGAACATTTGGGTATATATTTTTTTCTGGATGAGCTAGAGTAGCCAAACTTTGGTATATTGTAGGAGGGGATGCCCCTACTCACCATGTAATTCATTCCCCCAGGGTCCTCCCCTGGGTCTGTCAGGGGGTAGGGAAAAAGGTCAATATTGCACAGAAAATGTCAACATTGTGTACAATTTATGTGGAGTTCCGTAAGGGCTACAATGATGCAACTTGGTGGAAAGAAGTGGGTTGATGAGTTCTCAACCTGATTAGATTTTGGGTGTAAAATATGCTAAGGAAGTATCTAATTTGCATAATTTATGCAATTTCTCCCGCAAGGCTTGTGTACAAGTTTTCTGGAGTTCTGTAAGGCGTATAATGATGTAACTTGGTGGAAGGAAGCAGGCTGAGGAGTTCTTGACCTGATTAGATTTTGGGCGCATTTTGGGCAAATTAAATATGCAAATGAGCTCATTAATATGCACAAAATTATCTGGAGTTCCGTAAGGGCTATGATGATGTAACTTGGTGGAAAGAAGCGGGTTGATGAGTTCTCAACCTGATTAGATTTTGGGTGTAAAATATGCTAATTAAGTATCTAATTTGCATAATTTGTGAAATTTTCTTGCAAGGCTTGTGTACAAGTTTTCTGGAGTTCTGTAAGGCATATAATGATGTAACTTGGTGGAAGGAAGCAGGCTGAGGAGTTCTTGACCTGATTAGATTTTGGGCGCATTTTGGGCAAATTAAATATGCAAATGAGCTAATTAATATGCAAAAAATCATTTCTCACTTCTTAGTGATCGCGACAGTTGGCGGGGACATATTGTTTATATTGGTTACATTTTTGGAGGTGTTTGAGAAACAATTTTGGTGTACACTGAGAAACCTTATCTGGTTGTCATTATTAAGTTCTTGTTGGCTGTTTTCGATACAATGGACATTGCTGCGACAATGTATACCATGCCTAGTGTGGCTGTTCCTCTAAACGATGTTCCACTACGTTGACCGTCTTAAGGCACCTTGAAAGTTGAAGGCACTTTAATATATTAGGTTTTCTAGATATAAATATTCGATCCTATAAATATGATAAACAAAAGAGGGTATTCACTTGCGACAGCAGTGGGCATACTTCGGAATATTTTTAACAACCCATACACTGGGATACTATATTCTATTGCGAGTTGGACGACAAACGCGCTTGCCTTACTTTTGACGGGTTTTAGATATTACTTTGTGTCGACGGTGCTCCACTAAATGATTGGCCTAACATTTGACTTTTACCTTTTAATATCCCGCTTTGTTGAAAAGCCGAAAATGTTGAAATAAGTGGCGGTAAGCATATCAATACTTAGTGGAAATCTTTGGAACACATCTGACAGAAATTCATTACATTTTGACTAGGAATATCCTAAAAATCGTTCAACAAGAGTCAGGGAAATTTGTCAATAATAATCCTCTATTTTTGATCTTGGATATTTCCTCAAAGGGGCCTGAAACATACGAAAATTAATAGAGAATTCTTTTTTTAAAACCATAAGACCCGACAATTTGCTCTGCTACCAGTATGTCATGACCCCTATGATATCCTTATTATGTGTGCAACCAAGCGTCAATGCATTGTTGTCAAAGAGACTCATATACGATTGTTATCTAGCTTGCTGCATTACAGAAATTCTGCCAGAAACATCTGCCAGAAATTCATTACATTTTGACTAGGAATATCCTAAAAATTGTTCAACAAAGGTCAGTGAAATTTGTCAATAATAATCCTCTATTTTTGATCGAGGATATTCCCTCAAAGTGGCCTGAAACATACGAAAATTAATAGAGAATTTTGTTTTAAAACCGGAAGACCCGACAATTTGCTCTGCTACCAGTATGTCATGACCCCTCTGATATCCTTATTACATGTGCAACCAAGCATCAATGTTTTGCTGTAAAAGAGACTCACTCATATACGATTGTTATCTAGCTTGCTGCATTACAGAGCATTGTAAGGCATTGCCGTGGGAACCTGGAGTGTGAATGTAAACTGTTTAGTGTACGTAGTCAAAAGAACCACTGACCCAAGTCTCATATTGAGTATACATAGAGTGGCCTCTAATGACCCGATATGGCCTTTTGACCCCATTTTGTCAATCTACATAATAAAACACTTCTGAAACTTAAATGCTATGACAAAGTAAAGGAACCACTGGTCCAGGACTCTTACTGGTATGCGCAGAATGACCTATGATGACCCATGTGCCCTTTTGACCTCTAATGGCCCTATGTGACCTTTGACCCCATTTGGTCAAAATCTATATTACTAAAAAAAAATTAACTTTTGTGGGCTTGTGGGTTTGTCCGGCTATGTGTTTCGCCGTCCTTTAACATACGGATATGAATTTTGGTGTGGTGGTAGAGCTCCGACGTACGAGGTTTGTGGTCACGATTTGGAGGGGTCATTTTGGGGTCAAAGGTCATTCACGGGTCATGGAAAATGATGGCGTAATTGAGATAAAATAAACGTGCAACAAGTAAGAAAATAGTAACACATTGTTAGGCAAAAAGATAACATAGTCTTTGGTTTCTGACATCGTTTTTCTCCCGACTTTCGGATGGACCAGTACAGCATTTTTTTTTTTATATTTAACCATTTAACTGCTATAAGCTATGCTGTGTCTTATAAAGTGTTAACAACTTAACTCCAGTGGTGCAAAGGGATAGGCCTACAAGATAATGAACCTGATGTGATTTGCTGTTTGCCTTTTTGAATATTCCTCCATCATTGCTATTAATGCAAAAGTGTTAGAGGTTATAATTATTTTAGTGCCAGATTGTGACAGTCCCTAAACAGGGTCTGTCAGACGGCGAAGCCATGTCAATTTTTTTGGGAAAGCTTTATTTTTATGAGCTCTATCTCATGATGCAGTTCATAACTATGTAGGTGGCTCCGTTTTCAAGTTACAAACCTTTAAAGTTGACTTTTACTTCAACCTTTTCATTTCAATAATTTTTAAAAAATCTCCATATGGACTTAGTTCGCTGACAGTTCCTTAAATGGGGGCTGTCATACGGCAGAGCCCTGTCAATTTTTTTTTTGGGACAGCTTTATTTTAAAGAGCTCTATCTCATGATGCAGTTCATAACTATGTAGGTGGCTCCGTTTTCAATTTACGAACCTTTAAAGTTGACTTTTACTTAACCTTGTCAGGTCATTCTTTAAAAAAAAATCCAAAGGAGTCTAAGGTCCTACTGAACAGTTCCTTAAATGTGGAGCTTTCAATTGATCTTTAAGGTGCAACGAGGAGACTTTTGAGGCACCCCAAATATTGTGTCATAAATATAGTAATTTCAGGGAGTAATTTCAACTAGATTAGACACTCATTAGATTCTTACCTTGTACTTGCTACAGAAATGTCTTAAAAGAGAGGAAAAAGTGATTTTGATTTGATTATATTTCAATGTAAAAACATAGGCTGAATTTCGTATTGGTCCTATACGAAATTATAAAGTGCACAATTTTTGTACAAACGAAACCAGTTTCAGCTTTTACCATTTCAGTTGGGGATTATTTTTGATGGATAGCTTTCCATCAGGGCAAAAATCCGAAACTTTCATTTTTTTAGGGACACCTGATATGTGAAAAATCTCTCGTTGCACCTTTTAGACAATATCCATTGGCTGTATCCATCGTGAGGACCTAGGTATTACACGGAATGCTTGCTATTTTTTGTTAATTTTAAATCTCCCTGATTCTAATCAAATCTCCATGATTCAAAGATCAAATCTCCCTGATCCAAAAATCTCAATGTTGGCGCTCGGGCCAAAGGTCATTCAGGGGTCATTTTGGGTAGCTTGGCCGTGCTGTTTTGATGTTGAGATTTGGATATGGTTGGTAGAGTTTCGCCGTACCATTTTTGTGGTCACGTTTTCGAGGGGGGCATTTTGGGGTCAAAGGTCATTCTATGGGTCTTTATCGGGTAACTTAGCTGTGTATATGAGTTTTGGTAGGTTGTAGAGTTTTGCCATACGAGTTTTGTGGTCACGTGTTTTCGAGGGTCATTTTGGGGTCCAAAGTATGTAGGCGTCATTATTGGGCTTTTCATACCCATGCCTTGACGTTATAAGATATGAAGCACCTAGGGCGCAAATTTTTTTTTTTTTAGGTCGAATACAGGTACCTGATTTCTGTTCTGGAAACATTAAAGTATACTCATCTAACGGATATGCTCAGTTAGCAGGCTTAGGGTCATTCAAGGGCAAAGGATGTCAAATGGAGTAACCCTTGGTATGTTTCTATGGAGGAACTTGAGGTTGGGGTTATTGCATTGTTGATGCCAAAACAAAAATCTAAAGGTCCAACAAGGTCATCAGGGGTCATGCAAGGTCAAAGGAGGTCAATGGGGTTAAACTTGGGGTATCCAGGCGAAACTTGGTGGGCGGGGTCGATTGTTGAGGAACGAAAATTTTAAAGGTCATGACAAGGTCATCAGGGGTCATTAAAGGTCAAAGGAACTGCAAAACCCGAGGGTCATTCAATCCAGGTTGATCGCAAAAACACAGGTGATTGCCAAATCCAAGGACCGCCTAGTAAAATACTATTAAAAGAGAAACCACCGGTCCAGAACTTATGGCATGCACAGAATGCCCTCTTATGGCCCATATGCCCTTGGACCTCCAATGACCCTACTTGATCTTTGACTCCAAAATTAATCAAACATTCAAGTTAAGTTGTATAGCCACCAAACTTGCTCAAGATAGCCACTGACCAAGACCCATGGGCTATATGTCAATTTACCTGTGATGACCCTACATGACCTATGACCCCACAACTACACATTCCCAACCATCCCAATTGATGGGTTACTGCATCTTTGATGCACTCGTTTCGATTTTCTATTTTAGCAAATCACTGATAGTGCATTTTGTAGTATAATACAACGTTCACCCAGACATGACCTGCTGGATTTGGGCATTAGGAATTCCAAACTGTAATTTATGGAATGCTCTTTCTATGACAGTTGCAGTCCCAGTGACATACAAAATCACCTTTGTTCAATAATCGGGTAATATCATGATAATATTAAAATCAATATTGACTCAAAATCCGTCAGGGTTAGTGGATTAAACCCGCTGCAAAACATTGAATTCCAATAACAGTAATTTAGATCTAAATATTTGTAACCAGTAGCCTTAGTCGAGTCTTGTTATGAATCGTCTGATATGCGTAAGAGTGCCCTCCTACTGTTAAGTTTCTTAGGCAAAGTCCGACCTCTTGGAGCAGTCTCTGGGGAGGTGGGGAGAGTCGCATTGTGGAGGGAAGGACTTGCCATCAGCCGGGTAACATCTGTCGGTGTTGGGCCTGGTGGGCGTCTCCCGCCTGGGGGCGGCTCCTCATGGGCTGAATGGCGGTGCCTCAATGGATTGAGAGCCGGGGCTGGCCGATCTGGGGTTTCCTTGCGGAGGTGGGGCTGTCTGGAAGCAGACCAGGATACTACCTGTGGTTGTGGAGCAGCACCACAGACAATGGAGCACCTCTTGGTCTGCCCACTGCTGGAGCAACAATGCGCAAGCAGGGACCTTGCGGGGTTCGGTGAGGCAGCCGGACGTTGTGCCCGTCTCTGGCTGGATCATGTTTGAGAACCACAGTGTTTGGACACGATAAGAAGAAGAAGAAGACTGTTAAGTCTTTGAAAAAGACAAGCACTTGGGTCTGTGATCCGAGTACTATTCTTTGATCGGTTACTCAGAGGGCTATCTCATATGTGTCCTGCAAAGAGCCAATCAGTCAGACTGTATAATAAGTGTTAGTGCCCAAAGGGTTAACAAGATAGGATGACAGCTTTTTGTCAGTTTGCCAATATTGTAGCATGTTTTAGGAAGGATGTCCACCCCAATTAATAATGTCAAGTATAAAGTCAATTGGTCCATAATGGTCCAGCAACACTTTCTAAGTCAGACTGCAGTGTATTGTTACAATGAATTTTAGAATACTCATTAGTTGACGGCTATATTTTTTGCTTCAAGAATCAAATGTGGCTGGACTAAAAAGATAGTACTTCAAGATGGTTGACCCGATTTTTCATATGATATTTTCCTCACATGGAAGCATATCGTCAAAAACATCTGATCACAAATTCTGAGTAAAATCGGTCCAGCCATTTGAATAGTAGAAGCATAAATGTTTATTAAATTAGCCCATAGGTTAGTGTATGTGTTAACTAAAGAGGTTTGACAACATATTGGAGACATTTTAAAATTAAAAGGAAACATTTTCTGGGCCTTAAATTTCACTGGGGTAATGACAAAATATGGACTTTCTTCTTATACCAAAATCTCATTTTGATGGAGAAAGGGAGGAGAGGTTTTTGTTAGGGTCACCCATCTTAAAGTGACAGGAGGAGATTTTTTGAGGATGCGAATTTCTCTCGAATTACACTGGATCGGTTGTAGACCACCTACCAAGAACGTTTCAAAAGTTTATCGGACAAATAAGTACAAAAGAAAACCACAAACCTTGTTTTGAACTTGCTTGCTATTGTAATCGTCCTCATAGAAAACTATGCTTTGATTAGTCGTGCACAACAGAAATTACTAAATCACCATCTTATTACATAAAGACGGCGTATTCAGCTTATTCACTTCAGGTGTGATCTATTACATTGGTAAGCATTCCAAATATGCAAACAAAAAAAAACAGGGTTCGACAAAATTGGGGGTACTTCTTTCTGAAAATGTTCTCATGTCTCTTTAAGGATGGGTGAGAAATATCTGTCTCTGGTTCTTTTGAATAAGTGCAGCCATATGATTACAAATTGGAAAATGGTTTAATTGGAAAAAAATAGAGAAGAGGAACAAAACAAATCAAATCTGTCTTGATGTTTTAAAAATTTATATAATTTATAATGGATACATACGAACAGACCTGCACAAAGACAGCTGGACACAACTGACAAATACACAGACAGATAGGCAAAACACATGAATGGTCAAGCTACAGTTGAACACAAACTCATCTAACTCGCAGACATTTTGTCCCTGCCCAACAAGTTCAGGATGGGGACTATAAAATGCTCTGTAAAAATGTTTCTGTGCAGGGGCAGCGCCAGGGTAAAATCATAGGAGGGGCAAAACATCATGGGGGGGCGAAACAGTACAAAATGAACTCATTTTGGTTAAAAAAAACCTAATTTTTGTTCAAACCCCCCCTGTTTTTCCTAAATTTTGCAAATCTCAGGGGGGGCGGCCACCCCCGCCCCCCCGCCACCCCCCTGGCGCCGGCCCCTGTTTCTGTGTACAAGCACTAAGTAGCCCTAGAAGTAGAACTCGCTTATTCAGGTACAAGTATCAACTCACGTTGATGTGCTGGCTGGTGAAGCCGCAGCCTTCCTGTTCAGTATTGAGAAGGGAGATTTGGGAGGTTCAGCCAATACTAGCACTAAGGTGATCTGCTCTGTACCTCCTACACAAATTGGGCACAGCTGTGGTTAGGAGAGTAGACTTGGAAATTTGGCAAAATTGGTCAATCTTCAACACCACTTTTTTTGGCAATTACTTATTTACGGTTCTGTCTGTGATTATGAGTCAGTTCTGAAAGTCTTGGGAAGGCGGTGTCTCATTTTTGGTTCAGGTTTGCCGTGGTTGATGTGCAGCCACAAATCTATAGTCGACCAAAATCTGAATCTGTACTAAATGCGTCAAGAAATTGGAACATAAATTAACCTGATGTCTCAATTTCGGAACAGTATAGGGTCAAATATAATTTGTATTAAGTTTTTGCAAATTTGTTGTTTATTAAGGTCAAAATTAAATCATTGTTATAACAACTTTTGAGGAGAAAAGGCAACCAATTTCAAACCATTATAGGGCCAAAAATACAACCCAAGCTAGTAGCACCTCACAAACCCTTATTTTCACTGAATACAACCATTGGGTGAAGTCTTGAGTATAATACCAAGATCTCTTGGTGTACGTCCTTGCAAGTCAGTCGCTATAGAAGAGCTTCATGCCCCAGCAATAGAGTGTATGCAATACTATGTCATGAGCTATTAACACCTCTTGCGTAAGACCCAATTATCTACGGATGGCCGAGCAGCGACATGTTGGAGGACAACCTGAGAGCTCTGGAGGTAGCCTACGCTGCGCACTGGCGAGTGAAACCACATGGACACACCACGTTCAGCAGTGTTTATATTCAATTTCCTACTGAAATACCAAGTTTGTTCTCCTTCTATATGTTTTTAAAATACGTTTTTTATTGAAAACAACTCATATTAAAGTGAAATTTCACAAAAAATTGCACTTAAATCCGCACTTAAACTAACATGAGATTTTTTTTTTTTTTTTTTTTTACACAAGCCCTTCCTAATCCTCAATGTCATCTATATTTTACTGTTTAATCCCTGATATACCACATACCTTAAGCAATAAATTGTGCAAAAATTAGGTTTTTAGGGGCGCCTACGGGCGCACCTATAGAGTGTATGCAATACTATGTCATGAGCTATTAACACCTCTTGCGTAAGACCCAATTATCTACGGATGGCCGAGCAGCGACATGTTGGAGGACAACCTGAGAGCTCTGGAGGTAGCCTACGCTGCGCACTGGCGAGTGAAACCACATGGACACACCACGTTCAGCGGTGTTTATATTCAATTTCCTACTGAAATACCAAGTTTGTTCTCCTTCTATATGTTTTTAAAATACGTTTTTTATTGAAAACAACTCATATTAAAGTGAAATTTCACAAAAAATTGCACTTAAATCCGCACTTAAACTAACATGAGAAATAAAAACAACGGAATAATTGTAGCAACAAACCCGGAAGAAGCCAATTGCAGCTAATTTCATTAAATCTTTTTTTTTCCGCGGTTTTCATGAAACCATTGCAAAATTATCCGGAAAATTATAGCTATTATTATCATGACTATCACATTTTATTAGCAATAAGAACTTCTTAGACGCAAAAATAATGATTTTTTACTCTGTGTAAGCGTGTGCGAATCGTTCCACAACTGACAAGGGCCTCAAATTCTTCCGAGCTTTCCCGGTATGGAAAATCCCCTCGTGACCGCGAGGAAACAAGAACTCTCCCTGACATGAGAAAACGTCGTTGGCGATTTTTTTCCCACAAACATGGATTGTTACTTTTGCATGTCAAAGATGACTATTTTATAGGCCTACTAATTATTTTTTTTGCGGGTGTATTTTTTGTTTTATTTGGCCAGTTTGCGTGTTTGTTTTAATGTTTCCGTTTTGTTTCGACGGCTTCTGCTTGTGAGATGTTACACGCCTAAGTTATCTCTATAGAGTAAAGATTCCTGTTTATTTTATGTAGTCCCAAGCGGTCTCGGTGACAAATTAATTCACAGTATCTTTACCCTTATTTAAGTTTTTCAGACTCTTTACACGTAATAGGAGGCGCGATTGGTAGTGTCCTTGTTTGAGAATGCGAGAAGCTCTGTTTGTTAAATGGGTTGTTTTCATAGCGTGTTTTCTAATGATAACAAAAATCTATCGGAAAGATTTAGCAAAATGGAAAATTTAAACACGATTTACTTACCAAACAGCTCAAGAAGCACAGAGAATAATCAGCAAAATTTTAGGCCTAATAACAACCGATCTTGCAGCCCAACCCGCAAACAATTTAGTATGACCATGGTATGACTTGACTTTCGTAGGAATGAACTGAATATTGCATACATGTGCAACACATTGGATCAGGCCGTGTTACTGTCAATTCGGAATTTTTTCTCAGGATTTTTTCTGTGTTTATTGGGATATGGTAAAGATTGATGTCGCCAATGGTCTTTTAGTGAGATATTCGTTCTTTATTGCTGTAAGTAAATTCGGGAAAGTTGAAATACTTTGACATTGGTCGTGCATGGTGTATACAGCGTACATTGTAAACACAC
Organism: Ophioderma brevispina; assembly: GCA_023653785.1. Taxonomy (NCBI): domain Eukaryota; kingdom Metazoa; phylum Echinodermata; class Ophiuroidea; order Amphilepidida; family Ophiodermatidae; genus Ophioderma; species Ophioderma brevispina. Next base: position 43,355 of record JAMKCH010060819.1, read on the forward strand.
TGTGGTTGTCCTCCACGATGGCGACAAGTCGGGCGAAGCACATAACTAGGGATTACGTAATGGCGTTGCTAGGATTAAATAGCCTATTGCATACCCTCTATAGGTCCAAAGAGCTCCATGCCCCAGCAGTAGGGCCAAACAAATATCTTTGTATACAGAAGTGATGTTACAGGCTGCCCCATCAATTGTCCATTTTTTTTAAATAATAAAAACACAAAATCACAAGTTTTTACTTTCTCCTGTGGAGGGTAAATTATTGGTGTGTTGTCTTTACTCCATGCTAGTTTGGTAAAGTCTGATTGTTTTGTTAAGGATTTATATTGATTTTACGACAATCACTGAAAATGGGCTTTGTACTAAACGGAACCAATTAGACCCTGAATACAAGTGTCTTGTGTTGAACGCATGGCTTTTGAAGTACATAACAGGGAAAAAGGAAAACACAACACCAACACCAATTGAAATTGACCTTTTTTACCATTTTAGCCATTTTACCTTATAACTGCAAAACCAATGGTCGTAGTTGGTACAAACTATACATTTTTGGAATCCTTATGATTAGCTGGACAATATGGCATACATTTCAACACGATTGGGGCATTTTAAAAGTTGACCCCTGTGTAAACTTAAATTGGTCCCTATTGAAAAAAGTGATACCACAATTTGAGAGTACTACCTACCTAGCATTGATGTAGAGGGTCCATACTAACTACCAAAGGTGTCAAACCTTTTCTGTAGTATGAGGTAAACGAACTCCTTAAATAAGGCCCCTATGATATTCTGCTCCTCCTCTATTATTGTGTAATAGTCGTACTATAATTATCAATCATGAAATACATTTAAAAGGAAGAAATGTGGACTCATTACCCATTGGTACTATATAAACCACAAAGGTGACAGACAGGTCAAAGAGCATGTAGGCAAATGTGTATTTTCAGGCAGTTTAACACTGTGAACTAAGGTATACTGAATAAACTGACTACTTAGTTGGTTTATTACATAATCATTCTAATAATAAAGGGTGGTTTATTATTGAAATGGTAAGGTGCATTTCATGATTCTTGAATCATTTTGTTCACTATATATCCTCAAGGTTCACACCACCAAATAAATTGCCATTGGTTTATGACAAAAGGCCTAATTAAAACGTAAATTTCTCATTAACAGCGTCTCAGTTTGCTTAATATGCATTACCTTGGACTGCTAGACCTCTGCATCCCATTCAGCAAGAAAATCCATAAGTTGACCACGAGTTTTCGAACTACTGAAGCATGAAGACACGATGAGTTCGATCCCCTCTGAACTGTGGCTTCTAGTCAAAATATTCCTATGGGATGGGTGTAAAATAGTACTGTAATTACTCAATAGTAAGCCTCCCACACCTTTTTGTCTTGATATTTTGCTGCTTTTACCTTTAAAAATAATTTCTAAACACAAAATATGGCCCAGGAAGTTCCAGTTTCTACTATTTTTCAATTTGAACTAGACGTCACTTTTTTTTTACCTTTTTCCCAACACTTTTCGGCCAGAGGGTGCCAGACCAGATCTATTAGTGGTGTGAAATCTCAAGAGAAGGTTATTTAAAAAACATTCACTTGATTCTGATGGTGCATTTTTAATGTTTGAGCTGGCCCATTTCTTCCATACAGTAATTTTGAACTAATTTAAGGCACACTATATGCTTTGTTAAAGTAAAATGCTTTCAAAATCTCCCTTTAGTAGGTAGATCAGGGTACAAGGCTGTAAGATCATGAAATTCAACTTTATCTGTTTTTAAAAATCTCACACTTGAAGATTCTACTATTAAGATTACTGAGTGTGCCTTTAAGAGGGAAAAAAACACACTGTGGTTAAGTTTGTGTCTGGACGTTACAACCAATTTTTTACAATATTTGCTTAAAAACAGCAATTTGTGTCTAACTCAGTTTCCTAAGTTTCAATCTGATGCCAGTCACCACCACCAGATATCCTCCACCTTACCAAAGTGAAAATTCCTGTTTCCATTACACATGAAAAAGGTCAAAAAGGCATTGTGTGGTAGCGAAATTATTTCAGATTGTGTTTTAAATATATTGCAAGACCTGAAAATAACCTGCTTATTGTGATACAATTGAAGACCTTGGCCAGATTTGGCATACTAATTTTTTCTACAGGAAATCTAATTCTATAATACAACAAATGCTACTTTGTTAATCAGGTGGCCTTGTGCCCTCTTACTGATATTTACTAGCAGAGATACAGATGATATATTATTTATAATTCCTTCACACATTTTCTAGCTTGATTTTGTATTCCATTTGCATTTTGTTGTTATAGTTTGAGCAAGGTTGCATATTTTCCCCAGAACATTGTTGGCTAATTTTTCACAAAAGTTGAGTGTTAGCATAGCTATGCATGGGGTGTTATCTTTTTGTTAATTTTTATTATAGCTATATGATGGTTGTTGAAGTAATTTTCCATGGGAAACCTGCTTTGTTTTTGAATATGTTTGCTCAGTTTTGGCGTTTCCCCCTTTCTTGAAGTGCTCTTCCCATTTTTGTTCATGTTTTTAGCAGAATTATTTTGTGATCATCCTGTGTTAAAGAGACATGAAGAGATTTCCAAAAAGAATCGCCCCAATTTTTCTCGAACTAGGTTTTTTACTATTGGAATTTAACCAATGTATTAGATCACACCTGAACGTGAAAAAGCAAATACGCCGTCTTTATGTAATAATATGATGATCTAGTAGTTTCTGCTTGCAACGACAGAAAAGTCATATGCCGGTTTCTCCGGAACGATTACGATAGCAGCAAAGTTCAAACAAGTTTGCGGTTTTCTTTGTACCTATTTGTCAAAAAACCTCCGCAATGTTCCGTATGGTGGATCTACAACCGATCCAGTGAAATTTTGGATGGAAATTCATATCCTAAAAAATCTCCTCTGTCACTTTAAAGCTGCAGTGGCACATTTTCACAAAGATATGAATTTCTCAATTTTGTTCTCAAATGATTAGTCTAGTCCATTGGAATACAGATCTTTTTTTAACACATAAAAATACATACCCAAAACAATCGGACATTGATATGAGGATAAAGCCATCCAGGTAACTTGTAGGGCACTTTTACGTTTTTCATAACTTCAATCAACAAATGTGTATATTACATAATAGTTTTGATCTCGTACTCACTGATATTACAACCACAAAGTGTTTATAGACGATCAAACAGTGTGCATAGCGTTGGAAACATGCATATCAGCGGCGTGTTTCTTGTTTAAATGCCATTTTCGTCGTCTGCTGAATTTAACGTCGCCGCGACATTAAATTATAAAATCGTTCTGTTTACCCATAAGGAATCTTATTTTGCTTAATCATTTCGGGTGAGGGCTTTTTTTATATAAAAGCCTTACAACCATCAAAAATATTGATTTTGAACAATCTTGATGGCGCACTATTTTTCAAATGTGCCAGTGTTCTCTTTAGCAATGACCAAAATAACTATGCTGGTGTTTCATGTAACACATGCCTGGATTGAAATTTTGGGTGGTTGTAATTTTGTCATGATTTTGAGGAATGCGAACTATAATTTTGTCAAAAATTAATTTAAATTGGGTTGTATTTTTGTGGGTTTTATATGCATTTGGGTCCCAATTTGCACTAAGTTTTTGAATAGGTTTGCCTGGCCCTGGACAACGTGGTATTTTTTTCTCCCTTGGGTTGATTGTGTTTGATTCGCCATTCACCATTAAAATAGATGATAACAGAACTTTAGAATATCCAGTGGGCAAACATTATGTGAAGTGAGTTTTATTAATCTTTCACTGGAGAAGGCCAGCGCACAGTAGTGTAAAAAAAAAACCCCGTGGGCAATTGGGCCGGATTTCCGAACCGCGACCCTCCTATACTAGCACAGTGCTCTTCCCGACTGAGCTAACAACTGGGTTGGCAGAGGAGTGATAGATATTATCTTAGGTCTTAGTTCGGAAGGTGTTCATCGCTTCCTAGCTTTTTCCTGGCGGATAGCTCAGAACGGTATAATTCATATACAAGTATATTTGTTTTTTGGAAATTTAACTACTTCGTTCTCCAGTAGACAATATTAGTATTTATTAATCTTTCCCTGGAGATGGCCATCGCACGGTAGTGTTAGTCGGGGATGTAGTGGGACCCCCCGGCACCCCCCCCCAGGCCTAAACTAAACCAACTTTTTTGGGTTCCTTAGATTGTCCTAAAAGAGGTTCAGGATGGTCCCAACAATACAACCTGGCCGTGCTGGCGTATAACAATAGTGGCGTCCAAAATGGCCGCTAATTTACGGAAATTCTCATTAAAATGCGTATAAAAATAAATGAAATGGCCTTAAACTGCTATTTCAATCATGACCTGCATGTTGTATCTAAAGGATACATATCTTGCAATTTTTGTATCACTTCAGTGCTTTGCATCCAAAATGGCCGCCAAAATGGCCGCCAAAATGCTTTTTTATGTAACAGATGGTATTAACATCCATATTGTCACTAAACGTATTTTAATCATGGATGATATTTCTGACCATTGGAAATGGGTGAGGTGTTTTGATTATATAATACCAGAAATTCAAAATGGCGGCCAATATGGCTGCCATGGGAACATATTAGTAACTTCAATTTTAGATCTTAAATACAATTTTTTGATAATATAGCAATAAAGTCACACAGCTAGGTGCTTTTCAATTTCATTTAATTTTATGAATTAAAATGAATTTTGTACGTCACAAGAACTGAATTCCATTAAATAATACAATACTTAAATATATAAATACATAAATAATATTAAACAGAAGTCATTATTATGATGCCAATTGCACAGTCCTAATCATAGAAAAACAGTTGGTATTAGGGACAAAGTAAAAATTACACATTATTGATTATATCTAAAAAAAAATAAGATTGCAAAATGTGGAAAAAATTGGCAAAAGGTGGAACAGTCCACTGTAAGGCAAATTTTAAAGGCCAAATATTGCACAACAAAGAATGGACGGGTGTCCACCGCTGCCCTGCATGCCAATAACCAAAATATGCGACTATATACAAAGACTGGGCAGTTTATATAGGCGTGTCCACCGTGCCATGATGCAACAAACAAAATAGGGACTATATACAAATACGGGATCAGGTTTCTATTTAGAGGGGTCCACGCTGCCTGAATGAAACAACAAAATAGGTGACTAATACAAATACTGGACAGTTTACTAATACGGGTGTCACCGCTGCCCTGCATGAAAAACAACAAAATATGTGACTATCTACAAATACTGGACAGTTTATATAGCGGGGTCCACGCTGCCCTGCATGAAACAAACAAATATATTGGTAATTATATATATAAAGACTGGACAGTTTCACTATAGCGGTGTCCACCGCTCTTCTATGTACACCAAATGACAATATCTGGAAACTATAACACAAACGGACAGTTTATATATCGGGTGTCCACCGCTGCCCTGTATGCAAAGAAAATCAAGATCTATAACAAAGGACTGGACAGTTTGTATAGCGAATGTCTACCGCTCCTGCAATGCCGAAACCTGGTTATATACACCACCCTAATCGTCGATGCAAGCAAAATAAACGTAAAATGAAGGGGGGGATTTCTCCACATCACAGAATACCACCTACAGCAATGCACAAAGGATGGTGGCAGTCTTTGTATATAGTCACATATTTTGTTGTTGCATCGCAGGTCCAGGGTTGGACACCCAACTATAGAAACTGTCCAGTCTTTGTATAAGTCACTAATTTTGTTGTTGCATGCAGGCAGCGGTGGACACCGCTATAAAACTGTCCAGTTTTGTATATAGTCACATAATTTTGTTGTTGCATGCAGGGAAGCGGTGGACCACCCGCCTATAGAAGAACAACTGTTCCAGTCTTTGACGCATAGTCACATATTTTGTTGTTGCATGATAGGGCAGCGGGGGACACCCGCTATAGAAACTGTCCATATTTGTATATAGTCACATATTTTGTTGTTGCATGCAGGGCAGCGGTGGACACCCGCTCTAGAAACTGTCCAGTCTTGTATATAGTCACATATTTTGTTGTTGCATTGCAAGGGCAGCACGGTGGACACCCGCCTATATTAAACTGTCGGTTTTTGTATAAGTTCCAGATTGTTCATTGTATATAGCAAGACGGGTGGACACCCGCTATAGAAACTGTCTAGTCTTTGTTAATGTCCACATATTTTTTTGTTGTTGCATGCATGGCCGCGGTGCGAACACGCGCTATACTAAACGGTCCAGTCTTTGTATATAGTCGCATATTTTGTTAAATTGCATGCAGGGCAGGCGGTGGACACCAGTCCAGTCTTTGTTGTGCAATATTTGGCCTTTAAAAGTTTGCCTTACCCAGTGGCTGGTTCCAACCTTTGCAATTTTTTCCACACTTTGCAATATATTTTTTAGATATAAATCATAATGTGCAATTTTACTTTGGTCATAATACCAAAATGTTTTCTATGACTGTAGTACGTGCCATTGGCTCATTATAATGAATTCTGTTTAATATTATTTATGTATTTATATATTTTTAGTGTATTTAATTAATTTTAAAAAAAAAAAAACTACAAAAATTAATTATAATTCATAAAATTAAATGAAATGAAAAAGCCACCCTAGCTGTGTGACTTTATTGCTATATTATCAAAATTGTATTTAAGATCTAAAAGTGAAAAGGTACTAATAGTTCCCATTTGGCAGCAATATTGCCCGCCATTTTGAATTTCTGTAGTCATTATAATCCAAAAAACTACATCACACATGTTCCAATGGTCAGAAAATATCAACATCCCATGATTTTAAAATTTACGTTAGTGACAAATAGGGATGTTAATACAATCATTTTACAAAAAAAAAGTATTTTTGGCGGCCATTTTGGCGCCATTTTGGATGCAAAGCACTGAAGTGATACAAAATTGCCAGATATGTATTCTTATATCACCAACATTCAGGGCCGATTGAATAAAAGCATTTTTCAGAAGAAGAAGCCATTTATTGATTTCAATTTTTATCATCATTGTCTGAGAATTTCCGTAATTAGCGGCCATTTTGGACGCCTCGGTGTATACCGCCCCACGCCAAGGTTTTCTTTTTTGGAACCTCCTTACCTCTTTTAGGACCATCTAAGGAACCCAAACGTTGGTTTTTCGTTTAGTCCGGTGGGGGGTGCCCCGTTGGTCCACTACATCCCCGACTATGTTGATGTATTAAATTTCTAAACAAATTAAATTGTATAATGATTATATCCGTCATCTGATGGTATCCGCCAGGAAAGCGATGAACACTTCCGAACCTAAGACCTATAGATAATAATATCTATCGCTCCTCTGCCAACACTGGCTTGTTAGCTCATCGGGCAGAGCGCCGTGCTAGTATACGGAGGGTCACCGGTTCGAATCCGGCCAAGTGCATGTGGGTTTTTTTTTTTTTCAACACTACCTTGCGGGGCCATCTCCCAGGAAAGATTATACATACGCATCCTTGTCTCCTGGAGAATAAGTAGTTAAATTTTCCAAAGTAATTGAAGTGTACTAATTACCAACATCAAAAGTTAGTCTGGCATGTGTGCCAGTACAAATCACAGTTAACCCATTTAACCATCTTTGGGGAGTGTAACGCTAGACAAAAGGTTCACTCAGTGCAACCTCATCACATTGGTGTTACGTCCCCCCTGGCAAGTGTTTGTCCACACTGAAGACCCCCTCTAACAAACAGTTTAGATAAACTCTGTCATGGATTTTACCAAATGGTTCTTGAATTATTGCAATGCCTCCACACCATGTAGGCTGTAAGCTGAAGGATTGTGGTCATAATTTCTGTTGACGACAAATTTGCCCCATTTTCCCTTGCTAAAGGCGATGCCAAGGATTTCCTGAGGATGGTGCCCTCAATTTCTAACTCTTTTTTTTTGGCATATACATAACTCTGCATACAAATTACTGTGTGAATCTCGACTCGATATCATTTTGTAAATTGAATTTCACAACTTTGTAATAAAATTCTGGTTCTGGATTTGTTGTTATACACTTGTATCCTATATTATTGTTACCTATACATAATGCTTACTGTATAAATTTAAAATGAAAAACAGATTTCATCTCAAACTTTGGACTTGAGCAATTTTAGTTCTAGTTGACTTATTTTAAGTAAATGTTCCCATATAACAAGTAGTTGGTTTGGACAAAACTGTGGCTGGAGTTATGAAAAAGCAAGGTCCCATGGCCACACGCATACAGTGAGCTGCAGCTTGGACTTGAACTCACAACTTTTAAGAGAGAAAATGCCCACTTTTTTGGCTATATTATAAATATAACTTTACTCACCCTTTTAGTTGTACACCCCACATAAACTTGTATGATTTTACATTCCCCTCTCTTTACTGTGTTTACATTTTTTGTATTAAAAATTAAAATAACTTGCATACACCAGATAAGAGCTGTAATTCCAACTTTGTACAATGTTAATGGTAGCAGTACAATATTGAAAATTTAAGGCAAACACCACACCATTCAATATGGCTTGACCCGTTGAAAGAATGCACAAGTTTGCTGACCATTTGCCGTTTACAGACATGCCTAGAGGGTCGTGGAGGTGCCAATGTGTCAACACATATTTCCTACGGACTAAATCGCATCATCATCATATTGGGGGGCATCACACACACTCATAAACAATGTTTACAAAATTTGGCACTCACCAGTGGTGTGGTTAGGGAAAAAACCTTTACATTTACATACAGCTATGATCTTGGTATGCTTCAGGGAGCTTAACCGAACTAACTCAAGGCCACCAAATCTTGCTCAAGTTAAAGGTTGCAACGAGAGATTTTGAGACATCCAAGTAAGGTTTCATATATCATGTCTATCGTGATTTCATATAGAGTAGACACTCAAATGATTTCTTACCTTGTGTTGGTCAGTATTGCCTTAAAAGTGAAAACAAGGTGATTTTTATATGCTTATATTGCACTAGAAACTAGGCTGATTCGTCTTTGCTCCTATACACACAATAAAATTCCACATTTTTTTGTAACAAGAAACAGTTCTCAACCTCATCTTAAAGGTGCATGTTTTTTGATATAAAGGTCTACACACCAGTGCCAAAATCAGAATTTTCCACATTTTTTTTCGGTACACCTGTTATTTGAAATCTCTTCGTTGCACCTTTATACAAAACCACCCTTTATTAACTGTGTTCACAGGGATGGTTGGCACTAGTGGGAACTCTTTGGGCAGAGTTTATATTAAGCACAAACATTAATTAATGAAGATCAGTGTAATTAATTTTGTCTGTAAACAAAAACCCTGACTTGTTTAGCCCGAAATTTACTGAAGGGGTTGGTTAAAGGACCCTATCTATACTACTAAAAACAGATCTGTCGTCCCTATGCATTTCATTTCTTTACATATGGGGCTGATTTTGGCATGAAGTCTGGAGTTTGTTATCAGGGTTTCAAGAGTGACCCAAAAGGGTCAAAGGTCCTCTGGTAGGTCAATTTGCATAGAATGCCCGATGACCACCAAATTTGCTCAATTAGGACCACTGACTACACAGAACACATCAGAGGTTAAAGGTATCATGTAGAGCTCATAAAAGGCCCACATTCCTTTTGTGGGGGGGCTCCTTAAAGGGGAACTAAACCTTGAAAGAGTGACAAGCCTATGTTTATATATACCTAGTATACTTCATATTGAGTAAATTTTCTTTCTCTCAACCCATCCCCAATCTCAAAATAAAAGTATTAATTAGTTGCTCTAACTTACTAAATGATCCTTTTTTGACTTTGGATGACGTAAACCTGGACCCATCAAGAGTGCCGGCACAAGCGACCATGCAGCCTCCTGCTTATGAAGCCATTTTACATCAACCTCTATTCTTACGATGAAATGACGGCGATTCAAAACATTTCACGTGCATAATGCAGAAAAGCATTCAGTGGCAGAAAAGCAATAATGTTATAACAGTGCATATTGCAATGCCGTGTGGACCGGATACCTTATCGGATTATAAGTGAGTCAAATAGAAAATATTCTACTTCCCGCGAAAAGTTAATGTCCAGTGAAAGGCAAAAATACGTTTTTTTCAATCAGGTTTTTTGTTTTTTGTTTTTGTTTTTGCTAATACACACTGAGAACTACTCGTGCACTGGGATCAAAGAAATTGTCCTACCTATTAGCCAATTGAGCTTGAGCAATGCATCGTCCTCTAACATCTGAATGTGTTGCCTTAAATACCATGGAAATGTTTTGAATAGCCGCAATCACCATTACAAGAATGTTTTAATGTTTACATGTATTTTCAATGTAGGGCACCTATATGACTGTTTCCAACAACCCGGCACTCTTTTGGTGGGCCCGGGCTACGTCATCAATAGTCAAAATGGATACACCCATTAACACTAAACTAATACTTTTATTTTTAGAAAGGAAATGGTTTGAGAGACTGAAATTACTTACGTCTATTCGAACTTTCATATATGTTATACAACCATAATATGCTGATGGAATACTTTTAGGGTTTTGTTCCCTTTAAGGCTGCTTCCCCGGACTGTTTAAGAAACTCATTGGGTTTAATGTTGTAATTTATCCCCCAATGCCAATTTTCCAAGGTATTCAATTATTACCACTTTTAAATAAAGTGCATTTCGAACAGATTCTATCCACCTTTTTGGTTTATTTATTGTTCAAAAGATATCTTTAGAAAAGCTCATTCCCAAAAATTTCACTTGATCCAATCTCCCATTTTTAGTGTTATGAGCAAATATGTCTAGCGCAGTGCCCGCTAGTCATCACTTACTGTAATTTGGTCCATTTACAGACAGAAAATCCAATTGGTGAATTTCTCATTTCTTGAGAGTTGATCCACTCTGCGGCATAAATTAAGCACACATACAATATGCTAGTATAAACTTAATTAATCAAAAACCTTCAACCTATTTGAGCTAAGTAGGGGGGTTAGGCGGAGGCTGTGCCCCTTTAATTCTAAGATTTTTCAAATTAAAAATGATAGACATCTAACCCTAAAAATCGCCCGGAAACTCTTTTTTGCCCCAAACCTGCCGCGCATTGCTTATAATAGACCTGAATGTAAATCTGCTTGTTTCATGTATTGGTTTTGTTTATGTGGATTTTTTACTCACTCTTATTTTGATCTGACCATGATTGGTATATAGTTATGCCATTTATATGGCTGCTTCTTCATCTTCAACCTGTGGTTTGTCCCATAGATTTCCAGTTGTTATGGTATGCTTTGAAACTATGATGTGTTTTTTAAGTAACACAAATTTACAAGTAATTGCTTTGCTTGGAACATCTGTCATTGGAAAGGTGTATCACCTCTATGTAGAGCTATTTTATAAAGTAGGGGATGAACTACACAAACCACTTTCTTCATGGACTACCTGTGAAGTAGCGTTAAGTACCATGTATAACCCACCTGCATGGTACACATCGCCTGGCCACAAGTGGGGGTAACCATCCACCTAGGTACACATTCAGTAGCTACCACTATCCACCCCATGCTGGTGTACCTGCATGGGTACTCTCATGCAAATGAGCTTTGGAGCTCTGTGTGATTATTGTAGTAATTTTATCCATTACTTAACATTTGGTCCACATATGTTATATGTGTTTACACAAGATTTCATATATAGGGGAGGGGTTTTTTGGGTGATGCTCAACTCAAATATAGATGTTACTAAGCTGAACATGATCGAATCATAACAACAATAGAATGTTTTGCGCCCTCTATGGTCCAAAGTGATGCCTACTAGGCAGCCGGTATGGGAGTACCCTGTGAAGGTACTCCGTGGAGTAGCTGCAAGGGGTACTCCACTACTGGTGGCTTACATGGGTACCTGTTAGTCCCTAGCAGGCACGGTAGAGTACACTATAGGATGGTAGCTTGCTAAGTAAATATAGCTGCTCTTCACCCAGTGGCCTTGTGTACTTCGCAGTACTTTGTTGTAGGGCACTGCATCAATGTATCAGGGGGTCCCCTTCGAGTAGAGCTCGATAACACATGGAGTAGCCTAAGCTCTCCTTGGTTACCCGTGAGTGGAATCTTGCTGTGTAGTCATGATCTGTTAAGGGAAATCAATGTACACAGCCCCCCCCAAAAAAATGTTAGGTACTATGGAAAATACTTTGGCTTTTCACTGATAAGAAATATTGAATTTTAGATATTTAATTTATTTATTTATTTATTAGATCTTCTTCTTTTTGCCTGGGAAACCCCATCCGTGTAATCACTGTTTTTCAGGGGTGCCCAGGGGTCCAACATAATCACAAAAAATTGGAATAAATAAGTATTCCAGAAATTATGTAAGGTTCAGATTTCCCTACAAGAAACTTGATTTTTTGTCTGGTTCGCAACATTCTTCATAGGTTGTTTATTACCATCATATGTGATTAGAATAAACCATCCTAATTTTACAGAATACAACTTATTTGTGTATCAGTCTGTGTTGCATAGCAAGTTTGGAATAAACAACCTTCATATTATAATGAGCAGTTGAGGGACATAACTCTTCATTTGCTAATACTTTTCACCCTTCCTAGATCTTTCTATGTATTAGAACTAGGAAGTGGTCACAGTTATGTAAGGTTGGAGGGTTAAAAATTCAAATTTTTTTTATGTTTAAAAGAAAAATATTATCCTGCTCTAATTCACAAATTTTACATTTCCCTTATTCAAAGAGACTCTCGGGCACATTTGAAAAATAGTGAGCCCGCAAATTTTTCAAAATGGATATTTGTGCATGGTTGTAAAGCTTTTATATTCAAAACCCGCACCCTAAATGATTAAGAGACCAAATCAGCTTCCTTATTGGTAACAGACGATTTTGTAATTTTGCGTCGCCGGCGACGCGAAATTCAGCAACACGAAAATGGCGTTTAACCAAGAACATGCATGTTTCCCACGCTTGCCACCCTGTTTGGCCGATCTATACCTTGTGTTTAATCTCATGGTCCGAGTCAAAAATATTCATGTAATATACACATTTGTTGATTTAAGTTATGGATGGCCTACAAATACTTGATATCTTTATCTTCATATCATTGTCCCTATCTGTGTTTGGGGTTTTATTTTTATTTATGTGAAATATCATCTCTTTCCTCCAATGCCTAGACTATCATTTGAGAGCAAACTTGATCTAAATTTCATATTTTGTGAAAATGTGCCAAGTGCCGCTTTAATCAAAGATTTGTGTGCTCCGTCTTTTCATTAAAACAATTGTTTGCGCCCCCCTTCATGGGAGAGCTCATGCAAAATAATTCTCCAAATCTTCCACTCCAGTGGTAAAAAAACCAAAAACTATTGTTTGAAATCTGTGAGTGAAGTCCAAACTGACTATTGTGTGTAAAATACAGAGCTTGGCCAATACTACGCATGCACATAAAAGTCGATCTCTGATTTTATCGTTACCTCCCCGTCCGCATATCGCTTTTTGGAGACTAGAAATACCTGTGTCAATTTCAAGATTGCCAAATAATTATTTTGCAAAAAAAACAAAATATTGTTGTTTTCAGGCAGATTTAGGTATTGACACATATATTTTTGTTTGTAAAACATATTTTTGATAACTTTGAAGCAAACCAGGCTTTTTTCTGCGGCCCTACATTACCACCCGTGTTTGTTTCCTAATAAACACCCCTGCTCTATAAACTCCCCCTAGTATTTTTGGATAAAACATTCGAAAATGAGTTAAGCTACCTAAATCATATGATTTAATGGCCGGGACTGGTCGTAATCCGAATCATAATCGCTGTTGTGCACAGATGTAATAGTTTAATTAGTATGGACTTTGACCGTCGGGAGGTGTACTCGTTCGTCTGTGTATTATTGGTAATCAGCAAAATACGCGTGTTTAAGGTGATTTTTGTGGGATTTTTTTTACTTTCCATTTGTGACTGTAATAAACGCCCTCCCTTTTGAAAAATGCACCCCCAGGCTTTATAGGAAACAATAACGGTATTTTCCCATTTTGGCAATAAATGAAAATGAAAAGTCACCATCATCACCAGGAAAAAAATACTAATAAACTCGGAATTGACTTTCAGGGCCTACCCATTGTAAAGATCCAATGCCAGAAATTATGCAAACAAGCTTTCTATTGGTACCAGAAAAAAAAAAAAAAACATGGTTTGGATATTATGAGTTGTAAATGTTGAGTAGTATTCACGTTGCAAAACAGGGTCATTTTTTACTCACTCTTTACTAGCAGGGTCCTGAATATATATGGCACAGTGATCAACTTGAGTGCAAACTGAAACTAGAGTTCCCCTCAAGATAAATACTTCCTGTACATTCCTCTGGAGTGCACATTAATGTGTGGATGTGGCATGCAAATGATTGCTAGTTTTCTATTAATATCATTACCTGTTACGTAACCTTACATCACAGACACACCAGTGATTGTGTGATTAAATAGCCACTGGCACCCTGCGAAGTTTTTACACTTCCTTTGAAGTTGATATTTCCCCGTAGTGGTAGATCTTCTGTTAAAAATCACTTCTTGGAGTTTCTGAAAGGAAAAGATGGTGGTTGTGGAAATCGTTTCTGTTATAAAAGTTAACCTAACATAAAAGTAACAGAAATAAAAAAAGTACTGAAATAACATCAATATGAACTTAAACATGAGCAAGTCCAGTTGAATCTGTGTACAACTTGAAACTATACCGGTGTTTCCATCAGGTGACACCCTTCTTTTCTGATGCCCTTCTTCTGACACCCTTATGATGGAAACCTAACGGGGATAAACCAACACGGTGTTATGTGGTTTATTCTGTTACGGTTCCCGAATTCATAAGGGTGTCGAAAGAAGGTTGTCACCTTATTGGAAACACCCTAACTATGCGTTGTGAATTGGAGGTACTATTTTATGTTTGGTATTTGTGTATTTTTTGTAATTGTTAATCTTCAGCATCGATCATTGGTTTTACCATAATGCCTGTTTTAGTCAGATTTAAAACATCACAGCACTATTGCCTGAATATTACCACTGAAGCACTGCAGGAACAACTCTTCACTTCACTATCCCCTGAATCTCCTAGGCATTTCATATATTTGCGCTGCACCGTTTTAACCTTGGCAAAAGTTTTTCCCCCCCCCCCCCCACCAATCAAATTTGCTTAGTGTCTATCGATTCATAGAAATTCCCTCTCTCCCACTATCGTACACTATGGGGGAATAATCTGCACGGAAATACAATACTGACGATACATAGAAAAACCTAATAATCTTAAAGCGCATGAAGTCATTTTTATTTTATCGTTAACCCACGCTCTCGCTTTTTGTGGAGACTAACTACCCGCGTCAAAAATTCAAGATTGCCAAAATAATTCATTATTTTCAAATAATTGTCGTTTCCAACAGTTTTAGCAATTTTTGTGTGTAACACATATTTTTTAATACTTTGAAGCAAAACCAGGCTTTTTTCTGTGGTCCTACCTTTTTGTAAAAAATTTCTTTGGCATAAAACATTATTTCCATTTTGTAACGCATTTTAGGTCAATAAAATCTGATGAAATAATGAAAATGAAAAAGTCACCTCATCAATCAATGAAAAACTCGAATTGACTTTCATTGGGCTCAACTAATTTAACCTCCAAATGTGAATTAAAGCCGCACTCCCAAGAGCTCCACAAAACCCAAATAACTAAATCATGCACTCCTGAACTAAAATAATGTATATGATTTAAGAAGCTAGCAATGCAAAACTGTTCTCAATTGCTTATAAATGAGGATGTTGATTGTGTTCTCTGATAGAAAATGAGCTTCTAATTAATCTCTGTGGGATGCTAGCTTCAAGGATAATTATCTTTGTCTAAGAAGCAATTTTGGATCTGATTTAAATCGTACCTTAATAATATATTCATAGCAATTTGAAGACAAATGAATTTCCTGTTTGTCATGATGAACAGATTTTTTTTTCCTCTAATTTTCTTTTTAAAAAAATGATGTAAAATTGGAAAGGAAGAGATGGATTTCACACTAAGTAACGCTTTGTCCCCACCCAATGAAGTTTCGAGAGGGGACTTAAAATGGGCTCCCGTCCATGTTCCATCTGTAGATCCCCTGTAAGGTCCGTATCTGTGATAAAAATGTTTAACCCTGGAACATTAGCCATATCTTTTTTCTGGAAATGAGCTAAGTACCAAACGTGTGATATTGTAGGAGGGAAACCCCCCGATTAACCATGTAATCATTCCCCCAGGGTCCCCCTTCCCTGGGTCTGTCCAGGGGTATAGGAAAAGGTCAACGGAAAAAGGTCAATATTGCACAGAAAATGTCAACAATTTGCCATATTTTGTACGATTTATCGAGTTCTCTGAAAGGGCTACAATTATGTAACGTGGTGGAAAGAAGCGGGTTGATGAGTTCTCGACCTGATTAGATTTTGGGCGTTTCATAACTGAACCAGGGTTTACCTTACCTACAATGAATTCAACATTAAGCTAGCTGTAAACGTGTTGAATTCATAGTGTCACGTAAATCTAGTCCAGGTTTACAGAAACACCGCATTTTTTGTATCTACTGGACTTGCCATCTAAACACAAGGCTAGCTTGCGTACCCACCCTCATTTACGTGTCGTCTTTGCACACAGCGCCGCCCATTGTGAAATTACGGTCAGAAAGTAATTTTGAGCCACGCGACCGTGGGAAATCTTCACTGCGCTAGGGAGTTTTCACATGTTTTCGGACGGTACATGCCAAGTGCTGACACGTACCAACAACTTGTTAACATTTTCGGACCCGGTCCAGATAGCATTGATTCGGATTTTTGTACACTGGATATTGCGCAAATACTTGGCCTTCGTAACGATTTTCTCACCAAAATATTCCTAACTAATTGTCTAGTTAGGTGGACTATTTATAAATAGTTTGATGTTTTGAAAAACGCGAAAAACGTGAAAAACGATCCCGCAAGCATTTTCCTTAGGCTTATCAGCTGGCTCAAGTATCGATGCTGCTGACAAGTCATGCCACACTCCAAGCACTAAAAAGTTAGTGAGCTTAACGGGTGTTTTTTGTGAGGAACCCGTTACTAACATCAAACGAACGACCTGATTTGGTCGATTTGCGATAATCCGGGTAACCCCCGCCCAAACCATTTTTTTTTTTCATTCCTTGAAAATGTTCAAAAATCCTTTAACAGAGCTTTTTGGCTGCTGGGAGTCCCATGACGTAGCGCATGTCTAAGAATAAGCCGGCCATTAGCGATGCGGATACGGTATAGGTGGCGCTGTGTGCCAACAGTACAGATGCTATGGGAGTGTAAATGGTGTGGTTACACCTGACTGTATTTTCATGTTTCTTTAGTGTCAGAATCAAATATTTTCTTTTTGGCATTAGGTTTCAATCAACTGATGTATAGATTTGTAGTTCTTTTACTTTCCACCCAAGCCAAAAAAATATTTTAATGGACATAAAATGCTGTGTATTGGACTTCCACCATGTAAACCCTGTAAACCCTTTACCCTTTTTGTGACCCTCATTCAATATCAATTATAGAGGCCCCGAACATCCTTTTAATACGGACACTCAACAATATTAATGAAGGAGTCTAGGTTTAACGCCGGCACCGCTTTCCAGTGTGAAACACACGCTAAGAATCCTCAAACCACCCACAAAGCGAGCCACGACGTGATAATTACTACGTCACAACATGCATGATGCTTGTCGTGTGGTCTATTCCAACCAATTACTGCACGGGGTTGTGCATGTACAATCCGGGGAAGAACAATGCGCTGTGACAACGAGGTTCCGTAGCTCGTGTGAAGTGGAAGAGAAATAGGGAATAGCGAACTAGCAAAACGGTATAATGGGAACTATTCATGGATGTGAAATGTTTTGAAGAACTGTGGTTTGCCTTGTGCAGATTGAGACTGTCAGATTATTAAAGACGATGTCAGAACGAAACAACTGACATTTTCGCTATAGGACTTCGATGTATTGCAACACAATGGTACTAATGTCTACGAAATATTATGAGCAAAAATGAAATGAAATATAGTTGAGAATTTGGCACAGGGCCGAGTTTTGTGTGCTTTGGTATAGACCATTTACATCCTACGTCACTTCTTTTGTTGCTGCGAATCCATTCCTTCAATTCTCGTTATGGCCCATAGTATTAAAACTCTAATAGATCAATCCCAGTGTGTAAATTCGGCCGCTATTCAAGATACCAGGCCCTAACATGTTTACAGACATTGCTGTTTAACTGGTCTATAGCGCTATAACAAGGGAACCCAACTAAGGTTAATAATTAGCAGTGGCGCGCTTTTCAATATGAATCTAACGATTGTTGATAAAGAACGTTCCTTTGGTTGAGAGTACCTCATATGTGGTGCCTGTACACAATCAGTAAAGTATACAAAACACACAGCAAAATAGGAAAAACTCTTGCAGAAGGCAGGTACACATATGAAAGTGAACTAATTCAGAAAACCATATATGTAAACATGCCATATGAACTAAGATACAATTAGTTGAAATGAATGAGGCTCAATTAGTCCTATTTTGATGAATAGATTTTGAAAACTCATTCTTCCCAATACAGTTACAAAAGTTTAAAATTAAAACACTGTGTGACTACTACTTAAATCACTATATTTCCTTGTGGTGCTAACCTTTGTGTGAGAATTTTAAGCTTTCTGAGCACCCTTTAACATATTAAAATTGACTAAAGACTCATAGTGGGGTCATTTACTTTTCTAACAAGGATTTGCAATGAATACTCACTCTCTAGGGGCCAGGATTTGAAGTAAGCCGAATTGTTTGCCAGGCTGTGACTTGTTAAGTTAGCCTTGTTCCAAACTCTTTGGAAATAGTGTTTGTTTGCACTAGGCGGGTCTGTTTCAAGCAGCACAGTGTTTTGAGGAATATTCTTTTGTCAAATTTTGTCCAGTTCCCGGTTTAAGTTTTAATTAGCTAGCTTCAAAGATCTATCATGACTGACTAAATATTTGATTTGAGGCATATATTTTTACAAAACTCGGTTACAAAGTTGAGAGATATGTCATTTGTACATACTGGCCATACCAGTTTACACAATCTTCATTTGTAATTCTAGCAATATTTCCCCTATAAAGCAGGCAAAATGTTTTTGATCATTTTTGTGTAGGTAGATAAGAAAACATTGATTAACATTTGGAAAATGAGGTGGTGGTTGCAAAAAGAACATTTTTGGAGGTGCCATAAGTAGTAACTTACCAGACTGGCTGGTTATATTGATTTAAATTATGGTTGATAGGATATGGGTTGCACACCCAGTGCAAGTTTATTTATTTATTGGAATAACGCTTTTTGAAGGTGCACGAGAGATTTTGAGGCACCCAAATATTGTGTCATAATAGTAATTTCATATAGATTAGACACTCAATAGACTTCTTACCTTGTATTTGGCTATAGAAATGTCTTAAAGGAGAGAAAAAAGGTGATTTTGATTTGTTCATATTTCAATGTAAAACATCGGCTGAATTTCGTATTTGCTCCTATACGAAATTAGAAATTCACAATTTTTGTACCAAAGAAACATTTCTTAGCTTAACCCGTTCGCTGCTCAGGCCGTCTATAGACGTCCTATAGGATTTCCAGCTGTGTGCTCAAGCCGTCTATAGACGTCCTGTCACTATGTAAAGAAACAATACAACTATTTTTGCAGCATGATCCTCTTTAGCAGTATAAAAATTTATCATGTTTGGTACCATATGGAAGAGAAATAAATGGGTAACCTGTGGGTCAAGTTATTTTCCCAAACCAAGATTCCCCAGAGGAGATTTTAGTCTCCAAAAGAAAATAATTGCACAAACCCCAGCAGTCTTGGCTCAAGTCTAGTAATGGCATACATTCCAGTAACTCCCAATTTCACATTCCACAATTCACACAATTAGGTGAAGTTCATCAGCATATAGAGTATGTATGAAAATAACATTTCAGTATTTTTTATATTCATGGATTTCTATAATGTTGTTTACATTTATTTCAGAATCTGGATGTTAGGATCTCAAATGGAAAATGAAAACAAAATAATAATCTTGTCCGTGAAATTAGGGAACACAAAATATAATACAGTATTATACACCCACACACATATGCCAGTCCAGCAATGCCCGCAGCAATGTCAGTGAACTTTCTGTAGCCTTGAGCATGACCCAAGGCTCTGAAGTGGGGCAAGTTTAGTGCAGCATAGAGCTTGCTACTCTGATTTCTACCAAGAGCAGCGAACAGGTTAATCCTTCAGATGGGGATATTGTGATGGAAAGCTTTACATCAGCGCAAAAATCAGTACTTTCAATTTTTTTAGGACACTGATAGGTAAAATCTCTCGTTGCACCTTTAACAGCGGCACACACCTAACCAGTGGTGTATCCATACAAAATGAACAAAGACAAAGTACAAAAGGTTTAGTGGTATCTGGAGTGTACTACTACAAAGTTAATATGTACGCCTAAGTAATAGTACACATGCATTATTTGTAGTAGGGTCCCCACTTGTCCCCCAAACCAATTTGAAACAGATCCAAAAATACTTGAAATATTGTTGCCAATTTATCATAGTTTTCTGATTTGTCAGAAGTGAGCATTAGATGCTCAAGAATATATTTCTCCCTTCTCCCATTTTAACATCTGAAATATGTTACTGCTGTCTTGTCAAGTACTGTCACTGCTGTTGTCCATGCTTATGTAACATAAGTGAAGTAAGACTTGACTCAGGCTACTCATGTGGCCCACAAACCTTAATATCTTACTTGGCCTACTGTAATTAAGGTGTTATGTAACAGTCCTGTCTTTGTTGCCAGGCTTTGCATCATCCAACTAGGTGTTCTGACCAATCAGAGAAGGACAACTTGGAAAGCCTGGCTGGGTAGGGCTGTGGCCAGCATATGCTGGTGTGGGCTTGGGGTATTCTAGACAAGGGTGGAGTTGTGATAACATGTGTGTTGGGAACTTGCTGAATTAGGAGTGTGAGTCATGCTTTGCTGCTTTCTGAATGTGCTTCTGTTGGGACCTATGCCAGTTATTTCTTGGACTTTTTCATGGTGTATTTGATGGCTGTATAAACTAGTAAGTGTTTTGTAAAACATTTTTATTTTTTTAAATTGATTTTGGTGATATTTTTTCTGTAGTGTTGTGCACTAATATGAAGACATTTTGGTTTTTTACTGCCATGTTGCTTTCATATTTTTAATTTCTTTCACTGTATGATATTACATTTGACTGATTTGTTTCACATAGTATTAACTAGTGTGTGTGATTTTTAATAAAATTGTAAAATTATTATAAATCTGTAGGTTTTTTGTTACTTTGATCCAAGATTTTTTTCTACTTCCCTGTCCATGATTTGGTTACCTACATCATAGGGAGTGGCCAGTGGCTATGCAGGCTGCACTTACAACTCCTAACTAGGCAATCTTGCACCAGCAGGCAGGTCTGTGCCTGTGATGCGACCTTGGCTATATACACCTTGCCATAGGGTATAACCATTTAAAACCATGTGGTGTTGGTTTTGTCCAGTTACATTTGTGATAACAAAGAGCAGAAATCTTTGCCAGGCCGTTTGTGATTTCAGCGACGAATTAAATAAAATATTTTTTCTTAGCTTTGTTTTTAGGTTCTTGTAAGTCTTTGATGTCTCCTTTCCCAACACCCTCTTTTAATTCTGCTGTTTTGCACTTGTAGAATTGGTGCAAAACGGTTCTAAGGAAAATGAATTTTGGGGTAAAATGACTCTGGTATATAAAACTCATTTGATCTAACATTCTATAAAAGATATGTCTGAAAGGTAATTGAAAACCCAACACATAGTCATGCCTTGTGGCCCCAAAGAGACTGGTAAATTAAGCGGACGGGGATGACTGTTATTATGGCATGGCATAAAGAGTTGAACGCACCGCCGATGTGTTCCTGACTGCGGAACATACTAGGGGTCTACACGCGAACGGTTATTGACCCCTCATTTCATTTGTTGTGTAGCTGAACTCTTATCTGGTGGTGCTCATTTATTTTGTGGGAATAATACATTGTTGAAATCTTGCCAGATACTGAGAATTTGTCATTAAAATCTTAATGTTGAAATGCAGTTGGTGGGTTCATTTATGGTCTGTGCGCCCGAATGAAGAACTTCAAAATGGGAAGGATGTTGACCAGATTGCCTTTGTGGACTGAAATAGAGGCGGCAGTGAAAATTTGGCAAGCTTTGGAAGTTTTTTAATGTCTGGGTCAAGAAAGGCAAGCCGGTAATGGATCACCACGAGTCATTATGTGCAGACTACATGAATGTTGTTGAAGGTGCTCAGGGCAAAAGTTGGCAGGATTGAACTGTGCAGTCGATTATGATTGAATCTGAGAAATCTTTTGGATTATACCGTTGGGGAAAAATTGACTTGTAGTTGAGATTTGGTTGTAGTGGAAGTTTGAATTTTACGAAGTATATGGTAAGATAATTTTGTAGATTAATGCCAAGCTTGCTGCCAAATGTTCGTTAACGAGTTGCCCATTGTTGAAGTCATTTTGAGGCTTTGTTTGGTTTCCGTTATATTACCAAAATGCGCGGCTTTTTGATTGGGCTAATTATGAGCAGGATATTATTGCTTGTGCTATGATTAGCATGTACTGCATGCGTGTATTGTGTGGGAGCGTGTGCATGCAAGTCGCCAGTTTCAAATTAAAAAAAATACTAGGCCCAACATTAAAGGTGCATTTCGTGATTTCAGTGCTTTGTTTTATTCTTTGATCACTAGATATCCCTGAGAAAAGCTTATTCTCAAAATTGAGCCGATCCCGATCTTGCGGTTTTGTGTTACGAGCAATTAATCGTTTCCCACGGTCCGATAGGCTACTGTGCTGTAATTTCTGTCCGTTTACGGACAAAATACAAATTACGAATTTCTTACAGATGCGACTGAATTTGCACGTAAGATTGGACACACATGGATTACTAAGGCTAACCGTTCAGATATAAAAATCTCAACATTTTTTAGGCAAGTCGGGGGGGATCACAAAATGCCCCTTTAATACATAAATGACACTTGATCATGTTTGGGATAGCCTTGACATGTTTCACTTGTGTTTAAAGGGAATGACCCAATTTAAAGTTCATGATTTGATTTTTATCCCAAAACCTCCCGAATAAAGTTTAGCACTGATATTTCATTCAGTTTTGATGCGAGCTAAAAACGCAGTTTTTAGAATCCCCATGGAGCACTGAAATTAATATTGGTTGACCAAAATGGGGCACATTTGCTGATTTGCTCGTAATATCCAAACCAAACATCTTGTAGCCCTAAGATTTCGCAGGGTAAATGAGAAAAATAGTGCTTTCTTTAAACACCAAAATATTGACCACTTCCAGTAAAATCTGAGTTTCTAGGGATGAGGCTATTTGTGATTGGGTCATGGCCCTTAACTTTGTTATACCCTTCAACCCTTATATTTCAAATTCATGCATTGAGTTGAGATTTCCATTAAATTTTAGTCTCCACAACAGTTGGTTTGCAGTGTGCTAGATGTGTATCTCTATATCCAGTCTGTGCAATCATGTTGGACTATTTAAAGGGAGATTCAGTAGAGACCATGTCCTAATTAGGCCCCTTTTCTACAGAGGTCCACAAAACTGGAAAATTCAGCAATTCATTCTAACACCACTGGGATAGTTGCATTATCTGGGAATCTGAACATTGATAAGAAAATTTGCTCTACTTTGCAACATGGGGGTATTTGTTAAAGTTGCAACAAGTTTTGCATAATGGGTTCTCTAAAATGTGAATTTCAGACTTTTTGTACTTAAAGCTTACGCCTATGTAAAAAGATCACCTGGAAAGATTAGCTGAAATTTTTGGTACGAAAACGTAACAATTTCTAGTTGACGTAAAGGAGCAAAATACAATTTAGAATTGGATGTTTTATGGGAAGGATTTAGTATTCTGCCACCACCTGTGGATATAGGGCTGTATTCCTTAATTAGAGTGGGTGCAGATACTAAATTACTGTATATTGAAAATAAGCAAAGAAAATAACTTGTTTCACTTCAAGGGCATGACTAAATACAAGAGATAAGCCCTCCAATTGGTCTTCTAATTGAAAATTGTTACATATGGCACATGTTTTGATTGAGGGGGCCCCCCACAATCTCATTGTATGAAGATTAAGCTGTTTGTACATGACAAAATCTGTGCCTTGTTAAAAATTGATGGGGTGACTGTGCATAACTCTTGAATGTTCCATATCCACTGATTAGTATTACGAACTACCCTTGGTTTGTGGCTTACCAATGCATAGATGTAGTGTGCTGCAACTTGCAATAAACATCCTTGGATTATGTGGTATTAGCTAACAACCTAAACTGCAAGACTTACATGTAGGAATATCTATGGGTATTTCCACAGAGGTACCAGTACAATATCCATTAACATGTTTCCCAAGTTGGAGTGAACATTGAATGTTGGAATCTTTACCATAGGGTTTCTAGGAGTAAAGTGGCATGTGACATAAACCAAAGACTTATGGGTTTAAGTCTAAAAATTTCTCATAGGATAGATGTCTTCAACAAAAACCCCATAGTTTGCGATTGATATTCATTCCATTTTTTTGAGAAGCAGAAAAAAAGGTGGTATTTGTAATCCCTATAGAGTAGTATGTGTAAAATTGACATTGGTCAACCAAAATTATCTAAGTGAAGTCGCTCTCTTCAGATTTTCAAATTCTTCTTGAGAATTTGTCTCCAGGATTGAACAGACTCTTGAGAAAAGATGAGTGAAATTTGCTGTAATGAGAAAAATAGCTTTTCAAATCCAAAATTTTGACCGCATCCGGTGAAATCTGGTGTGCGCTGGGGAGATCTTAGTGATCAAAAATTAACTCATTTTTTCCTCAAGAGTATTTCACGCTTTTCATCTCATAAGTAAAATTTCAAAATCCTAAATAGTTGAAATCTGTACAGAGCTGCGGAGAACAAAGTTGGAAGGAGTGACTTCACTCAACTTTTTTCAAATAAGGAAATGCACATTTAAAGAGCATTTCACTCTTGATAATGGGAGTGAAAATTGATGGGACTTTTTGGCCCTTTAACACAAATTTAAAAATTTTGAAGTTTCAGAATGGACATTGCCCATATACTCTGGGCTGACTTGTCATGAAGTTTGAATATGCAAATTAGACTCATTAGTAGGAATTTATCAACTTCTGGATGCAAACTAAAGCACTAGAGGTCATAAGTTGTTGGTACATTGTAGTACCAGCGAGTTGGTTACTTTAAGATTCCTTAGATTTCCTGAACACTTGTAACTGAATGTTCTTGTAAAATCTACAGGTATTTAGAATGTCTGGGATTATGCCAGGGGCAAAGAATAATTTGGAAGAAAAATTCCACTCTGAGAATGTGAAAGTATGTGTTAAATGGATGTGGTCTAAATGGATTAGATTTTTTGTAACAAAAAATGTCAAATTTAACCTACAGCTTGGAGGCCCAGAACTCAACAGTTTAGGCCCATGATCGCCCAGACCCACTGCACACTAACTTGGCTCATTCAAAAAGTTGCTAGGGTCAACAACCACTGTTGATTTTATGCAACTGTAAAAATCGAAATTTTGAAACTGGGAGGAATCTTAAAAATGTACTATTTAACTCATGGTTTGTTCTATGATATGTACAGCTATGTACATCTCTAAATGTCGAATGTAGTTCGTTTTACCAAATAACATTTACTTTGCTAACCCTATAAAGGTCAACGACTATAGATTGGATCCTGGAGATTTTGTGCTCTTTAACACTGCTGCGGACTTCCAAGTGTGGCAAAATCTTCTTTTCCTTGATAAACCAAAAATTTAATGAAAATTTTGATATGGTACACCCCATACATAAATAGGAATCTGAGTTTCATTTGGTTCATTTAGCTTTGCGTATATGCTGCATTTTACATGCCCATGGTGCATTTGTTCACAATAGAACTCTTACACTTTAAATGGGTCAAAAATAGACAAAGGTTACCCCCTTTAATACATTGCGATTTAGTGATGGGTAAGGGTAAATGTAGCAGAATGAGTAGAGTACAAAGACTGCTCTAGTCTTTTGAAATAAAAAATGCATGACCAAAGGTGGTCCCCGCCAAATTTTGTGGCGAAGGGACTATAGAAATGGTAGACGTCCGTGTGTGTGTGCACGCTTTCCAGAGATATCTGTGGAATAAGCAAGTGTGGAAGTCAATCTTCGCAACATAGATGTATCTCAAGTAGGCGTTGGGTGGGATAACAAAGGGGCGTCATTGGGCATGGGTCAAAGGTCAATGTGGGTGTCCAAAAATAGGGCCAAAATATGGGCAAACAAAAATAGGGCCTAAATCGCCTTATAAATTGTGTCACACGATATCTTTGAATGGAGAAGTATGGGGTCCCATCTTCGCACCAGAGATGTCACTCAAGTAGGCTGGGGATGAGTTCGGAGGGGGGCATGTGGCTTTGGTCAAAGGTCAAAATGGGGTCAAAAATATCAAAAATTGAGTTAAATTGCTAAAACCTATTGTTGTGGTGGAGGATAATTGAAACTTGGGGGTGTGGTCAACATTCATTGCCGAAAATTTTGAAAAGGTCATTTCAAGGTCATACGAGGCCATCCAAGGTCAATCAACTTATACTGTGTGTAGATGAAATTGGGGGTGTGGTCAACATTCAGTACCACCAATTTTTTAGTTCATTTCAAGGTCATCCAAGGCAAATCACTTAACATGTGTTAGGAGGATGAAACTTGGCAGGGGGTGGTCAAAATCATGAACAAAATTTTGAAAGTCATATGAGGGGTCATCCAGGTCACAAATCACTAAAGATGTGGTGGGAGGATGGATGAAACTGGTGGGTTTTGTGGTCAACATTCAGTGCCAAAAAATGAATGGTAATTGGTGAAGGCGTGTGGGGGTATTAAGGTCAAATCACTGAATCATGTGGTAGGAGGATGAAACTGGTGGGCTTGTGGTCAACATTTAGTGTTGACAACTTGAAGGTCATGTGGGGTCACCGAGGTCAAATCACTTAACATGTGGTAGGACGGTGAAACTTGTGGGCCATCACAAATCTTCCTGCCTTGAATATTAAAATGGTTGCGCTGTTCTTTAGCTAATGCACGGGCGGGGGACTTTTGTGGTGCGAGCACCGCCTTGGTTTATTTAATTTGTATATGAAAATGTGAACAAAGATTTACTAAGATGGGAATTTTTTTTTTGCTTAGTCATGAACCTTATATAACAACTCAAACATTCTTGTTATTGGGTATTAATAAATTGAATTAACATGTGAATAAGCATTTAAGATCTTAATTTGAAATTTGCTGTGGCCTAAATTTGCCTTATGAACTTTTTTGTTACAGGGCGGGTCTCCAGCACATCCACCTGTTGCCCAAGAAACCTCCCATCACACCTAAAACCATCAGTTGCTAAACCTTTGGTAGTACCAGCACCAAGAAAACATGTTCCAGCTAGTGGCAAAAGTCCTGTACCAAAGCCCAAACCCAGGACCACTCCAAAAAACTGCCCAAGGTCATTCAAATCCATCAAGAGACTCCCATCCTGGTCCACAACCATCGCAGGAAAGAAAAATAGAAAAAGGGAGTGTGGAGACATCAGTGGTGCTTCTAGGGAGCTGATCACTTCAGAACCCATAGCGCATTCCTTAATGTGCATACAGCTGTAGGAGCAGTCGACAGGAATTGCAGAGAAAGTGGAGAAGTCTTTCATCAAGATGGATCACCAGAAAAATACACAGGTGGAGGAGTCAAAGGAGGAAAAGGAATGATCGAAAGGTCAGAAGAAAAAAACACTGAGGATTTCAGTGAGAAGATCCCAAATGGGACAGCTAACAATCTCAATGGTGCTGAACAGACCATACCGGTTCAGACACAAGCAAAACCACTAGAAAAGAAGCAAAATCCACCCCCAAAGCCCTTTCCTCGGACTCCTAATCGAAATCCACCACCAAGACGTGCCACAAGTGCCTTTGAGCCTGGCCCACAAAATAGTCCACCAGTTAAGACTGAGGTTAAACTTTCAAAGTCTAATAACATCTTGTCCGTTAATGAGAAGCCAAGTCAAAATCCTGAGCAGCATGTTGAATCCCCTGTGGAAGATTTACCGACTATCCCAACACGAAGAAAACGCTTGTCTAGAGAGACAATTGCTCCAGTAGTAAACGAGTCGGTACCCAAAACTGTATCTAGCAATGAGGTCAGCTCTCCTGAGATGGTAATCAGATCACCAGCTAGTTCTCCTGCTAGGCCACCATTACCAACTAGAAAGAAACCATTGAAGGAATGCGTGTCGTCATCAGTCGATGAGGATTCTCCTCCCCCACTTGTTCCTCGACGAACTGATAATAATGGCAATCCTGCCTCGTCAAACAGGATTAGAGCAAAATCCGAATATATCAAGAAGAAACCAGCAAGGCCACCACCCCCAGTCAAACCAACTTTGTCTGCTGCTCTTTCAACAACTACATGTAGTGCTACTCCCCCACCTCCAATTCATCCCAAACCAACTCGTAAAGCCAAATCAGAGTTCATTCCCCATGAAGGACCTTTAAATTTAAAGTTCACTGCAATTGGTATTGATATTGAAGATAAAAGTAACCATGGGGACTCGATTGGCCCACAAATTCCTCCCCGAACAAGGCGGAATAAATCTGTGGAAAAAACGATTGATGCTAATGAAACCAAGATTGAACCATCTCCTGCAGATTTCATAAACACTTCAATTGATTCAGAAAAAGGTTTGGACTCTGCACCCACAGATGGTAGGATAACTGATACATTGCAAGAATCAAATGCCCATCGGGTACAACCTGTTGCCCCAAGGAAAGCCATGCCTTTGCCCACTTCCGAGAGCAAAGATGCTCCGAAATTAAGCCGCAGCTTAACAGAACCCGAACAAGATGTTCCGCCCAAACTAGGTCCACGTCCAGCTGTTGGGTCACCTCGCAGGGCTCCTCCTATCCCAGTAAAACCAGTTCT
>JAMKCH010060824.1:0-23218 GCA_023653785.1 Ophioderma brevispina
GCAATATGAAATTCAGCCTATGTGTAATTGAAATATTAAAATACATCAAAAATCACCTTTTTCTTCTAAAGGGTGCAATGAGAGATTTCACATATCAAATGTCCCTAAAAATTGTGAAAAGTTACTGAGTTTGGCACTGAGAAAGCCTTTACATCAAAAATAACCCCATCGGAAAGGATTAAGCGGAGAATGTTTCTTTGATACTAAAATTGTGAAATTTAATTTCGTATAGGAGCAGAATCAAAATTTCCGCCTATATGGTTTTGTTTGAAAAAAGGCAAATCAAAATCAACGTTTTTCTCTCTTTTAAGAATTCGGTAGCAAAATCATGGTAAGAAATTATTGAGGTCTAATCTATATGAAATTACTTTAGGGAAAAAATTTGGTTGCTTCAAAACTGTTGCACTTTTAAGGACAATTCTTGAAGCACGAGAAAAGGTAAGTAACATTGATGTCTAATCTATTTTGAAATACTATTGACACAATATTTGGCAATATGGGCCTCAAAATCTGCCGTTGCACCTTTAATGTCATGTGTGCAATGTATGTTGTATCTATTTATGAGTACGAAAAAAGATAATTGGAACTTGAGAGATGATTAAATGTTGAAAAGTGCTCAAATTGATGAGTATATGGTTGTAATTTCTAGGTGATTCTGTTATGACCCAGTGTGATAGCACATGATAGCAAAACACTGCTACCATTTAATCAGTTTCAATAGCTCTAAATGGTTGTCCAACAAGCACTAGATCAATTAAAGGTGCAACAAGAGATTTTGAAGCACCCACAGTTTTGTGTGCATAATAGTAATTTCATATAGATAGGAAACTCAATAGATTTCTAAACTTGTATTTTTGCTACAGAAATCTATTTAAAACAGAGAAAATTATTTCCGGTAAATTTCAATATAAACATAGCCTGAACTTTTGTATTTGCTCCTTATCCAAAATTAGAAATTTAACAATTTTTTGTACCAAAGGGAAAATTTTCTCAGCTTATCACTTCAGATGGAGATATTTTTCATGGAAAGCTTTCATATCATTTCATGGCCTCCGTAGTCGCAAGAGAATATGGATAAAAATGGCCCACATCGAGTCGGCAGGTTAGGGTGAAAGCGACGTCTGTGGCGAAGAGGCCAATTCCTAGAGTGGCAGTCTCTGCGCCATGGTGCTACATATAGGGATGTCACAGCTTGACTATCCAAGGATCTGTACAGCTTTCTTTTAGCTCGCTGCTTCTCAAACTGGTGCAAGATCTGTTGTTCTCCAAGCTCAGGGTTGATTCAGTTCTCTGCAAAAGTGACGATTATCAGCAAGTTTCTCCACAGCACCCAAATGTCGGTGATGTAGGGGACAACATATCACGTTACACATATCCTTGTAGGGAGCATCGGGTTGACAACTTCTCTGCCAGAGTAAGCTCAGCATACATGACATCTTTCGGTAGACGGCATCCTCCATTCGACGACCTGGCCCAGCATCGGAGTCTGAGTGTCTAAGAAATGATATAGATGGTGCGGAGTCCAATTCGAGTCAGGAGCTCTCGAATTTGGGCACCATGTCCTTCCAGTTGACACCTAAGAATGGTATAATACAGCGCAGATGAAAGCTGTTGAGTTTCTTCTCAAGCCTACGAGTATATAGTCCATGTCAACTACATACAGTAATGGAGATGATGCAGGCGTTGAACTGCTGCCTTTGATCTTAATGGACAGCTTCGGAGTTTCCCACACACGCGTTGTAAGCGGGTGAAAGAGTAAGCTGCAGACGTTTAACGATTTGCAGATTCGCACGAGAGACAGGGACTGTCACTGATGGTGGACCCTGGTGGTGAAGTCCTGAACAACATCAAGTGCTGAAATTGTCGATTGTGATGACAGGGGGTTCTTGAGCATATTGGGCAAGGAAATCTAGTCTTCTCAAAAATCGATGACAAAGTCCGAAGTCCTTACAGGCCTGTGAGAAGCGATATATGAGCAGCTGAAGTTCATGATTGGAATGTGAAGGAATGGCAGCATCATCAGCAAAACAACATGTCACGAATCACTACCTGACGAACCTTGGTCTTAGCTCTAAAGCGGCAGGATTGAAGAGCCGACATCAGACCTGGTGTGCTTGTAGATGCCTTCTGTGGATGTACCGCATGCCTGCTTCAGAAGTACTGAAAAGATATCCCCAAAAGAGCGTTGGGGATGATGGAATCAGCTTTACATTAGAGGAAAAATCAGTACTTTTGAGTTTTTAGGGACAACTATGTGTGAAATCTCTCGTTGCACGTTGTAAATACATTGGACTGGTGTCATGACAAATGTTGAAACCATTATCATTCTCCATTTTTGTCAACAGGCGGGATGTCCACAGAGGTACAGAGGTGATTGCAGCTGTCGATCCGTGTTCAGGCTTAATGCGTGCCCTGCTAGCCTGGTGCTATGGTCGTCCAAATTATGTGGAGGGTGCAAGGTGTTCTATTATGATGCAACATGACGTAGAATTGAGCTGCATATAAGGTAAATATGCTTGAGTTGCAGGCAGAGACTGGCTAAAAGCGAACCTTATAAAAGATTTAAAAATGTAATTGTGATAAAATTGTTTAAATATGTGGGCAAGAAAATGGTAAAAAAAACACTAGATTTTAAACCTAGGGCAGTCAGTCCATTGGGGTTCATTGGAATTCCACAAGCATAACACATAACAAGCACACTTGCATAAGTCTTTAAAAAGAGCTTTCAATTAATTAAGATTATAATTTGCACTGCGATATTAGCCTTATGGAAAGGAGAAACCCGTATAATGACTACATAGTACAACGAATAACACTCTAAAATAATTATTGACCACATATTGAGTGGGTTCATAAAAAATGGAAGTATACAGACTGGCCCAAAAAAAACGGACAATCAAGATAATTTTTTGGCCAAAACTAATCATATCACCTGGAGTTTACTGATTCTTTTTAAGAGCGTTCCAGCCCCTACCTGAGGATTTTTTAGATGGCGGAATTGGGGAGTCTGGTTCGGGAGTTATGGATAATTATCTGAGACAGTTGAAAAAACATGTTTGGGTCATTTTCGGCGAATCCGGATACAACAAAGTGCCATTAAAAATCACCTTCAAGAAAATTCTTTATTGAAAATTAAAATTAACAAGTAGGTATAATAACAGTCATGCTTCGGTGATATAAACATAATTTATAACTTTATAATGTCGCAATTGTAATAAATACATGTAGCATTGGGAATTCAATTCCAAACGGTATTGGTGTCTCAGCTTACTACAGGTTCATCAGAAGGGAGAACCATAAAAACACCCTTGGTGAAGTAAACTGGACCTTTGAACACAACCATCCTTTCCTTTAGTGCCTCTTCGGTTGAACAATGCTTTCGTCATCATTATTCTCCCTGGTATCTTGGAGCTAGTGGGGAAGATAGGGGAAGGATAAATTGTCCATTCACATTAGAGCGTTGTCCACACATTGTCTCTCAACAGAATGTAGCTGTTACATTAGTTCAGCAGTCAAATTTCCCAAAATTTCCAGGAATTTCATGATTATTGTCCCCCTGAGAGTAAGTCCCTCATTTCACCAATAAAATAATAATAATTCTGGGACTTTCACTGAATAAATAATGTCTTGATTAGTTCAAGGCAGGAATAAGACATTCCTATGATCTGTACTTTTCTTTGTTGAAAAGGTTTAATCCCACATTGATGCTACAGCCTATACCTTTAGGTTCTGAACCTTCAGGTGAAATGGCCCAAATGGTAGTTTATCCTTTGTGTTTTTCACTGACAAGATCTCTGCTAGGGTCCATCAAATTGATGGAATAAATCGATGATTTAGCTAGGATCGGGTTAACAAATAAGTAAAAATATTAAAAAAAAAAAAAAAAAAAAATTTTTTATTAATTTTAGTTTGATTGGATAGTTTGATTGGGACAGTCTGTATTTTACCCTAAAAATGAATTAAAAACCTCTAGTCTGACCATGTGCTATTAAAAATCGCGCTAGTGTATAACGTGATTATGCGATTACGACCGGCACGTTTGCGTCATACATATAGAACTACACGTTATGAAAGCATATGCGTGAGGTGTATGACGCTCGTGCCGTCCGTATCGCATAACACAAATAGATAGCCCATATACATTAGCGGAATTTCAAATAGCGCATGTAGTAGGGTTATAAATCAGATATCCCAGTTCTCGAAGTTGGGGAAGAAGGTTGAAAGATGTTTTTTCTAAGGTTTGAAGGGTGCTGACTCAGAATTTGGCAATCTCTGTGAAATGTGGGGAACTTGTAAACACCCCAGGGGGGTACCATTCACGTCACACAGGGTGTAAAATTTGAAATCCGGTCAAATGCGTTAAATGTACACCAATGGCATTGTCATCATCAAAGATTAAAAAAAGGTATAGTTTGCATAGGTTCCGATCTTTAGTGATACGGATAAAGCCCGATAAAGGTCAAGGTCATCCTGGGGCAAAAAAACGTCAATGCTCAGATTGTTGGAAACAGTGTCAAGATTGCCCTGGTCATAAAGCAGAAAATTCCATTTTAATTCGTTGGGGATTGCAGCTCGGTATACAATTTGAGGTCAAGTTTTGGTGACCCTAAGACCATGTAGCACCCTCTAAATTTTCCCAACAAGTCGAAACCAAATACCAAACATGTATAAACTAAGGCAAGACGAAACAATTTGACACACTTTTAACAAAATCGAGAAGGGTATCCTTTACCCCCAGGATGACTTGACCTAAATAGGCGTAGCTGTTAATAACGGATCAGAACTTAGACAAACTATTACCTGTTTCATACCAGTTAATCCGTATAAGGAGACAATACATTGGTGCACATTTAAAAACATTTGAATTTGATTCAAATTTACCCCTGTACTAAATTTACCCCCTGATTTTACAAAGTTCCCCACATTTACCAGAGGTTGGACCCAAAAATCTGATGTTTTTCAGCACCCTTCAAAACTAATAGGAAAACATCTTCAAACCTCTTCCCCAAATTCTAGAATGGCGATCTGATTTATATAGCACATACTAATGGTCAGACAAAAATGTTTTAATTCGTTTATGGTCCGATATCTTACATGTCCCATGAAACCACTCCATATGTGTTCAATAATGTTTTGATAAACCTATAGGTGTAAGTTATTTGATACAGGTGCTCCTTTTAAGGCACTCGATTAACTTTTCATTTGATTGCGGTCACATACACATTTGATGAAAATAATGTAATAGTGCAAATCATCTAGACAGGGTAGACCTTCAGTGCTCAAACCCTGATTTCAAAGTTTTGAAAAACCCAATTGAAATATCAAATTTGAGGATAAATGGCAATAATATAAACAGTTGTAGAACGAAATAAAGAGCCCACCGTTGGTCACCACCGTCTTGGTCAAGACTACTCGTTAAAGGTGCTTGTTCCGCATTTTGGTGTATTGTGTTCTCTACTTGATGTTAAGGAGCTGGCACTTGCATATACACCCTATAAAGTACCGTGGGAAACAACCTTGCAGTTTTGATGGTAGATGCAATAATGCATGTTGCAAAGCCGTTTCAATACCGTGATAATATTGATGGTTAACCACTAAAATGGCGGTTTTTTGTTTATATCTGGGAATGAAATGGATTTCCGGGCTAATTGTCGGACCAAACAATGAGAAAGAATGGCCTTTCTATGATATCAAATCGATAACTACTTCCGGGTAAATCTCCCAAAGACGATGGAACATGCACCTTTAAAAGTTGCACTCTTTTCTGTGTGACGTAATGACATTTTTAAAAATGCGATTCATTTTGAATCATTTGGTTGGTATTGGCTACAGGAAAAGTTTATCATGTTTAACATTTAAATTAAACATATATTTGGATTACAAGATGAAAAATTTTGAGTTTGGAGAACTTAAAACAAAAAAAGTAAAAAACTTAAAAAAAGCAAAAAATAAAATAATTGCAACAAAGGTTGTCATTATAAATGTATACAACTAAGTGGAAGCAAGTATTAAATGGTAATATTTCATACACAGTTGGTTGTAATTGTAAAATATGCTTCTAGAATTGGAAGAGGCACAATGATACCAAACTTCGTTGGTTTCAGTTCGTATCTTGAATCGTATTATTTGCCAAAATAAGTTTGACAAGTGGTAAATCTGACAATCCTCTCTGTACTTTTTTGGTGAGCATGAGGAAACTATACTATTTATTCTGGGATTGCAATAAAGTTAAGGATTTTTGGAAAGGTTTTCAAGGAATGGGTTAACAGTATTTTACAAATTGACTCAATTGCAGTTAAAAGACCAGTTATTCTTGGCAAATTTTGCAAAACGGATCAAAAATTCTTAATAATTTATTTTGATCTTAAAATTTCATATTTATAAATGTAGAGTTTAAAGTTATAAGCGTGTACCTCCTTCACATCAGCATAAATACAATTGGATGGTTGTTACAATATTGATTAGAATTCATTAGAATCAAATATGAAAGCAAAAAATAACTTTTGTTGATAGTTCGTTGGCAATTTGGGGGGTACTTTGTTGAGAGTTAAAGCCATGCTTGTAATCGGAGTGTTCTTCAGATTGGGACCGGTAGGTGGGAGCATCGAGCACTACAACCTAGAATGACGGGGTAGTGGGCGGGCCGGGTTTCCCAGCTCATTTCTCTTTGGTAGTATTGGCATTCTCTAAACTTGTTTATGATGCGATTTGGTCTGAACGTCTGGGGACCCCTACTCAGGTCATGTGGCTTCAAATTATTGATTTTACGCTGATATTTTGTTCACGTCATTTTGCCTCAATAAGAGGGCCCATGGAACTTAGTTTCTGGTCCACGCTTTTTGTCTATTTGGTCAGTCCTATCTAGGCATCGATTAGGATGATTTTACTCTCAAGCTACTAGACCGCACATCAATATTTTTGCCAGGATAGGATCGGGTGTCCGTCCCCCTGGTCCTTCAGGTTGATGATAAAAGTATGTTTACAATAAGGTTTACTAAGGCCCTCTTCACATGACATGTTTTTTGTGTAGCCTTCCTTAAGGCAGGAAGCACATAGGGATCACTTTGACCCCTGTAGTCTGTTGTTTGTTGTGTCTGTTACAAAAAAGGTTAAAAATTTGCCTGTAATGGACATTAAACTTTGATGGATTTAAGCCAAATTTGGGTAACGGGTTGAGGGCAGCGTCGGCAATCTGCATTTGGTTGATGAGGTCAAAAGGGGCACATTGAGGTCAAAGGTCACATGATGAGGTCAAAGGAATGTGAGGTCAAGTTGTAAAATGGGCTGTAAATGTAAAATTGACCCTTCATCTGAAAAGTTGCAGTTCAATTGGAACAAAACTTGATTGCTTAGGTGCTGCAAAACATGGCATCCCCAATTGTTGATGAGGTCCAAGGGTGCACATTACCGAGGTTCAAGGTAATGTGAGGTCAAGTTTCGTAAAATAAGCTGAAATGTAAAAATTGACCGTCATTTGATGGGTTTGAAGTTCGGTTGGGAACCAAACTTGGTTGTGGAGTTTACATGGCAAACACCCTCATTTTGTTTCTGAGGTCCAAGTCATAGACCAAGGCCAAGGGTTAGTTAGGCCTATCTTCACACCAAACCGTGAATGCAGGGACACAAGCGGTCCAGAGGACCTATGTATTTTTTTTTGTATTTTTATGGGTTATTGTTGTGAAAGTTTCAACCCTGAAAATTCTCTTTAAGAGTGAGCAAAATGTTTGGACACATGTTTTAGACTATTATTGAAATGCTTTTGTGCCTTTTTTTTTCGGGGTGTCGGTGTTATTTTTCCCATCTGGCGTGTAAACTATGCGCTTGGTTTTTGCGGTGATCTTTTAGGAGCATGTCAATGTTGCGAAATGAGATGTTCTCCTGCTATGTACATGTAGGAATGATACAAAAATGTTTACTGCATACACAGTTCACTACAGTGAGTTATTGAACAATGCTATAGCTGGTAAAACGCACTCATTTATATAAGTAATTCTGTACAGTATTTCATTGCTACTTTGTATTGGTACATTGCAGGTGTGATGTTGAGAGTCTCTGTGGATGGAAGATAAAATAAAATTAAAAAAAAAAAAAAAAAAAAAAAAGTTAGTTAAGGTAGTAGACAAACAACAGAAATGGTTCTTTAGTTCGAAGCTTGCATACGGAAACTCCAAAAAGTGGAAGTTCCATATGCATTGCTTCATACTTTTGTAAACATCTTTTTTGTCTTGGAAGTAATGGGGTGCAGTTTTTTTCTTTTCTCCCCAACAGTTTTTCCTTCCCTAGCTTTTCTTGTAGAAGATGGTATATTTTGGGGGTTTACTTACATGCATGACATAATATTAAAATTTGTGCTCGTATCTTTTTTAATTCCACAGTTGAAACGATATCCATGTCCTATCAACAGAGTTATTAAAGGTGCTTGTTTGATATTTTCTATCATTGTTTGCTACTTATATGAAGAGCTCTAGACACTTTGTACCCACTCTGACCATCCAAGTGGCGTGGGAAACCGCTTGCAGTTTTTGATGCTAGATAGAACGCAATAACGCATAAGTGCACGCCCTATTCACCTACTTTGCTAATATTGATGGTTACCATTAAAATGGTATTTTATTTTATCTGTAAGTATTGAGAACTAAATGGATTTGAAAGCTGAAATTTCAAGACGACAATGATAAAAATATGGCCTTTCAATCTGATATCAAATTACTTACTACTTCTGGATAAATCAGGGTGGTCCCAGACGACGGAACAAGTACCTTTAAGCGAATGACGATGGGTACCACATATATGTAATTTTTTTTGTGTACTTTCAGCCGCTGATTGTATCGATAGGATGGAAACCATGTCCGACATGGAGAGGACTTACGGCCCTTCGGGTGCATGTCATGGATTTATAATGTCATTTCAGCCAAGCATTGGTCCGGTTGTAGACTGTGCAACGCCACCAAACTGGGAGTTCTGTACACCTGGATGAGACTCTGTTTTCAAGATCAGTGCTGTCCAGTTATAATTGCCCAGAAGGTATTTATTTCAACATACGCCTTAAAGGGGCATTTCGATGATCCACAGCCTCATACCCCGAGTTTTTTACCCTCAAAAATTGAGATTTTGTTTAATCATTTGAATGTTTTTTGTTTTAAATAATAACATTTAAGCATTGGGTTATACCATTGTCCTACTGTAGAAGAAATTCATAGTTTTGTATTTTTCTTCCTAAAGGAACCGAAGGTACAAAACAAATTGTCTCATGGGACCGCACGATACGGAACTAATTATTCGCTCATAAAATCAAAATCCAACATCAGAATCAACTGAAATTTTTGGAATAACCTTTCTTGAAGATATCTAATGATTCATAAACACAATAATGTTGTAAGGATCAGAAATGCACCTTTAAAACAATGAACACGACCCTTGGCTACATATTGTTGCATTCTGAAATAATCAATACATAAGTACATAAATTATCATATAATATGAACAGATTTTGTATTAAAAAAACAAGTTTGTCTCAGAAGAAATGTGAACCATGCAAATGTGAAATGGCCTTTTTGTTATAAAAATGCGAATGAAATGTGGGATTCCTTTTTTATTTTAATTGCATATTTTGATGACTTTTTTGTGTTGTTCTGCAAGAATTGGCAGAGGCACCTATGGATTTATACCTCTCGTCATCTGTCTGTAAATTTGTAATGTGTGTATCTGTGGGCAAAATGTTACCCTTAATATATTTCATAAGTTTCATATAGGTGAATGTACTTGGTGCGGGGGGATGGGATGCATGTTGGTGACTCAGTAACCTTTGGCCCCATCAACAACCCGCGACAGCAGATGACACTTGCGGTTCGGGACCGTGATGTCTTTTTTTTTCATTTTTTATTTTTCCAGCCGCTTCTGAAATTTAAAAAAAATCAAGTGAACAAATACCTAAAAAAAAAAAAAGATAATGCGCTGAAAGACGCCGTTTAAACAAAATGCGCTACGGTCTTCTGAACAAACTTGTTTTTTTTCTCTTTGGCCTATGTTACCAACTTCATACCACACGCACATACACGCACGCTCGCACACGTACACACACATTTATGCATACGCGGGCAAGCAATCAGTCCCGTCCACATTATGCACAACACTATATTATATACATGTATATGTAATAGGTACACATGAGTCTAAATGTAATTTCACCCACTATCACAATCTGCGATTCACACCACATCCTGTGCAAAACCTGAATTGCCACACAATGTAAAATTCTCATGAAAAATGACTTGCGTCTGTTAAACCTTCATTCCAAAATTGTCAGTTATTTCCTTGTTATCATTGCCATTTGTTCGCATGGTCCATGCAGATCATGGTCCATTCATCATGGTGCGCTCAGAGTCGAGTGTGATGGTTGCCATATTCTCGTGGTGGCATCTATCATTGCCATTCAATCGTGTTGGCCATCATCTCATTGCCATTCATCATGTTCCATCAATCATTGCCATTCATCATGTGTCCATCATATCATTGGCCATTCATCGTGTGGCCATCATATCATTGCCATTCATCGTGTGCCATCATTCCTTGCCATTCATTGTGTCCCATCATATCATTGCCATCATCATGTTCCTATGATCATTGCCATCTCATCAAGTGTCCTCATATCATTGCATTCATCATGTGGGTCATCGTATCATTTGCCATTCATCATGTGGTCCAATCTATCATTGCCATTCATGTTTCCAATCTTATCATTGCCATTCATCATGTGTCCACCATATCATTCGCATTCATCATGTGTCATAATCTTGCCATTCATCATGTGTCCATATTCCATCATCAATGGCCCTCATATCATTGGGCGCATTGCATCATGTGTCCATCTATATTGCCCATTCATGTTTCCGATCTATCATTGCCACTTCATCATGTTTCCTCGTATCATTGCCAGTCATCATGTGGCCATCGATCATTGCCATTCATTTTCCATCGTATCTTGCTATTCTCATGTGTCCACATCGTATCATTGCCATTCATTCTCATGGTACATCGGACTCAGTGCCCTTACATCATGTGTCCTCGTATCATTGCCATGCATGTTTCCATCATCTCATTGCTATTCAATCATGTTTCCATCAGATCTTGCCATTTCATCATGTTGGTCCTCAATCCTTGCCATTCTCATGTGTCCTCTTATCATGCCATTCATCGTGTGGCCATCATATCATGCCATTCATCATGGTTCCATCGTATCATTGCCTTTCATGTTTCCTCAATATCATTGCCATTCATGTTTCCATCATAAGCATCGCCATTCATCATGTGTCCACCCCCTCCATCATTTGCATTCTCAGTGCCCATCCTATCATTGCCATTCTGTGTTCATCTTATCATTGTCATTCTTCATATGTCCTCTTATATTGCCATTTATTATGTCCATCTTTTAAAATTTACCTAAGAGCCTGAATCTCACAAAATCCTGCAATCAACTGATGAGAAAAATGTCCTCCAGAACAATTTGGGAATAATATTGAATATAAATGCAAGAAACCAGAAAAATATAACAAGCTTCTTAACTCTTATCCGCGGCTGGGTTGATCGGCAAGACCCTCCAAGTCATGTTGGGTCGAATATGAAGTATGTTGTGAAGTTTTTCTCTGCATCGCATCAGGGCACACAAATTGTAACCCAAGCTTCCCAGAATGGGACAACTGTTCCCCAGACATGACAAGCGTTATTAACCCACCACTACTTGCCAGGAACCTGCGGTGCCAACCAGTCCATCACCTGTCGTGATGTTAACTCAAAATTTTAATCACTCTCAGTCATCAAGTACTTATTGCACAGCTGTTTGAAGTCTCATTTTTATGAGAAAACCCAATAAACAAAAATATCACCGGCGAACCACTTATTCGTCCACTTCTAAAAATTTGGATATTTGTACCACTTGCAACGTCATCCTGTGTAAATTTTACAAAATTTCATTGTCAGGCAAATGTGATTTTTCTTTAAAATTTAGTTTAACCCTCCCTCATAGGAAATAGGCAATCTAGAGGCGCGCTATAAAATAGAAATTCTTACCTTGTAGGCCTATATGGCAAGATTTCCCCGCAATCATTTTTTCCTGATTTTTTGCATTGGCAATAGCTCTTGCATGCCCCTACTTATATCAGTTGTCAAAAACTGTGTGTCGCCATTTGCTTAAACTTGCTCTAAAATAAAAGAAGACAATTTGCGATTGTTGGCTTGAGTGCAGGGATTTTGATGTTCAAGTCATTTACCAGCCAAAAAATCCAGCTACATGCAATCAGGGCCATTCCTGAAGGGGGGGGTTAATGGTCACCCACCTTTAAGGTGGTATTAAGGTAATGCAGGTTTTGTACCCTTCAATTGCTCCACATTTATAGAGATTCCTAAACTGCCAAAATATTGATTTCTTTCTTTATTTTTACCAGTTGCTATTGTACCTATGGTGTCGTATTACTAAAATGGCCGCAGTTCGCACTTGGAAGAGTTCCTAATGAGCTGATTTTTGGTCTCAAATAAAAGCTCTTGGGAAGAGATGTAATCAACCAAAATTTTGTTGAGCAATACGAACAGTACCTATCTCTGATATTAATTAGTGTTATTGAAATTGCTAATTAATATATTGCGATGCCATTTTTTTTGTGTCGCCTGCCTTTAGCAGATATGTCCTGTTGTCGTAAAAGGGTTAACATTTGCCCTGTAATATCCACAAATTTGGATGATTTAAACCAACTTGGGTCACAGGTCAACAACATGGCATCCCCCATTTGTTGATGAGGTCAAAGATCACATACCAAAGTCAAAGGTTATGTGAGGAAGTTGTTAAATAGGCTGAAAATGTAAAATTGACCTCATTTAAAAAGTTAATTGAACCAAACTTGGTTTATAGTTTACATGCAAACCCTCATTTGTTTATCAGTTCAAAGGTCACATATCAAGTTCAAAGGTCATGTGAGGCCTATCATTCACAAACCAACGACGGCCGGCGACACAAGCGGTCCAAGGACCGATGTATTTTTATTATGTACCCATGCCGGAATACTTAATCTTTAGCGGTTCATTGCATAGTCTTTTCAACTTTTCAATAGCTTTTAATTTGAGACCAAAATAACTCACTAGAACACTCCTAACCAAAGTTACTACTGTTGCTGTGAGCTATGTCCTGAAAAATCTACAAAGGAGAAAATAAGGTTTTAAGTCGAGAAACACTGAATTTGAATATCATTAAATATTATGCAAATTAGATTATGTTAATCACAGATTCACAATGTAAAAGAAATACTGTTATAAAGAGCTGTTTGAAAAGCAAAAGAAATTTGATATCTTTATTTCTTTTGTGCTTTATTGTTTTGAAGCCAGCATGAGTGCTTAACCAAAACTGATGATAACTTTTGAAAGAAAAATGCAATTTGCATGGAATAAACAGCATGTGAGAGCTGAAGATATTTTTTCAGATCATGCAAATTCTTAAATATTTTTAAACCTTAATTAATACCACCTTATGTCAAGGCACAAAGGTAGAAATGTACAATACAGCTTTACTAAAGTTAATATATTAACTCTGTTTTCAGCACCAGTCTCTGCATTTTTGGAGGAACCGGTAGACTCATATGTGGTTCGTCACACTCAGCCTGTTACGTTGACTTGTAGTGCAGATGTGGCCAGAGAAATGCTGTATTTTGAGTGCAATGGTCAAGTCATGGATATTGGACGTATTGAATACCTCGATGAAGTTGGCAGAACAGTAGCATCTATTGGTAAGTATTCATTTAAAAGGGGAATGACCCAATTTAATTGTGGGCCGCCATCGTAGCTGGAAGACACGCTTAGCACTCAGTTGTGCGCTGTATGTATGGTGTATATGTGATTATGTGTGATGTATGTATATTTGTGTCCTACAACATTTGACAAAAAGGTGAAACTTGACCAGAACGTAAAGTCCGATTTTAAGTCAAAGTTGCGATTTTCAACATGAAGCTTTTCGATTTGAGTTTAGTTGTTTCACACAGTGATTAGTGTGTGGACAAGTATTATGTATATGCCAAAAACCTGATTTGTCAGAAAATTGAGGGCACCATCCTCAGGAAATATTTGAGGCAGCCTTAAAGCCCATGTATACCAGGCATTTGCAAGAAGCGTAGTGTTTTTATGACATTACTTCTGTCACTGATTGGCAAGGCGACTGATGATATCTAATCGATAAATTGGCAGCATGCCAAAGCGACTTGACACAAGCCAGTTGACTTCAATTCAACTCAATTGCTCCAACCTGATTGCATTGTTGTAAGCTTCTATTAAAAAGATTGAAAAACGGTGTTGCCAGTCTAAATTCATCGGGGTAGACCAGGTCTGTAACTAACCTTTTATACTCAAGGAAAACCATCACCAGTATATCTAAATTCCAAGGCTGGTATTCTGAAAGGGAGTCTACCTTTAGACCTGCATGGGTTTAAACCAGGGTTAGTCCTACACAAGTGGACCTTTTTTCCTTTCAAAATACTGTGAAAGTTACAGCACATTTTTGGAGTATGTTGGAAGGAAAACGGTCCACTCATGTAGGACTTACCTTTGTTTAAACCCGGTTCTAAAGTTAGACTCCCTTTCAGAATACCAGCCCAAGAGTTATTCAAATCCAGATACCATTTTAATGTGAGTGTTAAATGCATGTGTATCCCAATTATTGTAGATTGCTGTTCAACTTATTTTTTGTAACTGTAAAAAAAACCACATAATTCAGCTAAAATATTTTGCAGAGGATACTAGAAAAATGCACAAAAGTTAAAATTTAACTCTTTGAAATGATTATTAACAAGCAAGTCTGACAAAAGAATTCCAATCTAAGATAACTAACAATATGCCCGTTGTAATCATTGCAGATATCACAAGATTGGAAGTAGAGGAACATACCGGTGAAGATAAGTTCTTTTGTCAATGTGTAGCTGTGACTGAAGATCAGCAAATTCACCGAAGTGAAAAGGCATATGTTGCCATTTCATGTGAGTTTCATTATCATGATTAAAGGTGCAACGAGAGATTCACATATCAGGTGGTGTCCCTAAAAAAATAAAAAGTTCTGATGTTTGCCCTGATGTAAAGCTTTCCATCAAAATATCCCAATCTAAAAGGATTAGTCTGAGAAATGTTTCTTTGGTACAAAAATTGTGAAATTTCTAATTTTGTATAGGAGCAAATACAAAATTC
Source organism: Ophioderma brevispina (assembly GCA_023653785.1). Classification (NCBI taxonomy): domain Eukaryota; kingdom Metazoa; phylum Echinodermata; class Ophiuroidea; order Amphilepidida; family Ophiodermatidae; genus Ophioderma; species Ophioderma brevispina. The sequence continues at coordinate 15,214 of JAMKCH010060824.1, forward strand.
AGCCTATGTTTATATTGAAATATAAGTGAATCAAAATCACCTTTTTTCTCTTTTAGAACATTTCTATAGCCCAATACAAGGTAAGAAATCTATTTTTAGTGTCTTATCTATATGAAATTGCTGTTATGACACAATATTTGGTGGCCTCCAAAATCTCTCGTTGCACCTTACAACATGCATAACTGATTCTGGGGGAAACTCACCTTTGGAAGTAATGGGTGTACAATATTGGAGATTGGGGTGTTTGGGTGTTTTGTGGGGAAGATTTGGTCCTCAAAAAAGGGACTTTGGATGGAGAAGCCTCTAAACATTTTTTAATTGATGACTCTCAGTAACATATCTCTACCAGAGCTTACCCATAAAAAGGTGCAATGTACTCGCATCTAAAAAAAGCAAGGTCTATTATAATAATGATATATTTAAATCTTTCCCTGGAGATGCCAGCGCACAGTTCGTGTTGGAAAAAAAAACACAGTGAGCTGGCCGGATTCGAACCAGCGACCATCCGTTTTACTAGCACGACGCTCTTCCCAACTGAGCTAACAAGCCAGGGTTGGCAGAGGATCGATAGATTTTATCTATAGGTCTTAGGTCCGGAAGGAAAATTAGTAAATATTATCCTTGTCTACTGCGAGAAAATCAAGTAGTAATTACCAAAAACAATATATAAACTCGGTATATATGAAAAAATATACCGTGCGAATTAATATACGCTAAGAAAGCAATGAAAACTTCCGGACCCTAATATCTATCACCCCTCTGCCAACCCTGGCTTGTTTAGATTAATTGGGAAGAGCACCGTACTAGTAAAACGGAGGGTCGCTGTGGTTCGAACTCTGGCCAGCGCACTGGTTTTTGTGTCGCTGCCCTAGCAGGAAGAAGACACCATAGCGGATCACTTTGTCCACTGTAGTTGTCTGTTGTTGATGGATTGTCTGTTGTTGCTGTTGTTGATGTCTGTTGTGGAAAAGGGTTAACATTTGCATGGAAATCCAATTACTTTGGATTAAACCCACTTGGGCACAGGTGCAACATGGCATCCCCCACTGTTTGAGAGGTCAAAGGTCACATGCAAAGGTCAAAGGTCATGTGAGGTCAAGTTGTAAAATAGGCTGAAAAATGTAAAATTGACCTCATATTAAAGTTGAAGTTCAATTGGAACACCAAACTTGAATTATAGGTGTAACAGGGACCCTCATTTGTTGATGAGGTCAAAGGTCACATACCAAGGTTCAAGGCCATGTGAGGTCAAGTTGTAAAATGGCCTGAAAATGTTAAAATTGACATCATTTGAAAAGTGAAGTTTACAATTGGAACCAAACTTGAATATAGGTGCAAACATGGGATCCCTCATTTGTTGATGAGGTCAAAGATCAAATATCAAGGTCCAAAGGTCATGTTAGGCCATCATTCACTAACCGCGGACAGCAGGCGACACAAGCGGTCGAGGACCGATGTATTTTTTCAAAACAACGTTGCGGCTGGCCATCTCCAGGGAAGATTAATTAAATATTCATTTCCGTCTACCTGGAGAACTCTAAGTAGTTAATTCCAAAACGACTATAATAATGTTTGTACGTTTTGTATTGAGTTATCAGGCAGAATTCAGCTAGGAGGAAACAGAGTGAGCTGTGACCCGCTTCCACTAGGGGAAGAGTGTTGTCATTCTTTGTAGTCCACCAATAGGCGTACCAATACCTACAGTGACATGGTGCAAAGATGGGCCAACTTTAGTTCATCCGCTAGTACTACTCTCGATTTTATTGACGAAGGAGGAAATCTTTGATTACGGACGCTGAAGCAACAGAATGCATGAAGCTATACGTGTGTTGCTGAAAACAACGCTAAACTACGCAAGAGCTTATCTGCAACTCTGACAATTCTTTAATTCATTGAGGAAACTATTCGTTTATGATCCATTTAGATATTTTTTTTGAAATAAATCTGTGCATATAGTCTATACTTTTTTATAATTTTCGTAAATATTGAATATAATTAAAGTACCTGTTCGTATTTTAATAGATGAGAGTCTGCCACTCATGTACTTCCTGCAGCTGAGTTTTTGGTGAGAACAACTTTGTGGTTTATTTCCACGATAAGTATCCTCAATGCCTTATCGATAATCGCTATATGTATGGGTACCATCAAATTGCAGTTTCTGTTCCTTGTCTTTGGAATGAATGCATTTAGACAACTGAAATGTTAGGACACCATGACAAAAAAAGTGTGTTTTATAACGAATAAAATAAACAACTTGCGTAAATCAGGGGTGTCCTAAAGACAAAAGAGCATATTTAAACCATTGCACCTATACTCTGGCATCACATGTGCTTTCAAGGTCTCTGGCCTGTTCCCGGTTATTTCTTTAGAAAGGGCAGGACCGCTTATTTCGCTGATTACCCAATAAAAATACAATGAAGGAAGCAGCAGACTCTATTTTTGCACCTACCGAGGTCAAAGTTCCATACTAATTAAAATTACAACTTGCGCACTCCTACTGTGTTAAAGTGTCACACTCGTCATGCAACTACAAAACTCAAATAGCCCAACGCTATTTTTGAAGCCATTTTGGAAATCTAACAAACAATCATGCCTCGATCTTTTGGCGACGGTGAACTTCTGAAACAAAACACATCCCTGACGATGTTCTTGGATATCCAAGGATCAATTTATAACCGAGAGTCACCTTGGTAAAATTAACTGATGCAAGTGCATTTTTTCCGTGCTGTAAGGTTTACGTATAATGGGGCCCTGGTGGTAACATCTAAGCGTCTGCCGTGCGCTCGCTGATCTCCAAGATGGGTCGTCCGACCTCTAGCCTATTATTCTACGTCGCTATGTGTGCTTTATGCCGTTCACGAAGAAGCACATGATACGCAGAGTGGTGCTAGATAAAAATATAATTATGCCATATTTGGAACACACACTTTTTGAGGTTTTTTTACAAATATGGAACACAATTTTAAAGCAGTTCTACATTGGAACTTGATAAGAGTGTTTAAATTCATGAAAACCAAACCAAAACATCTACATTATTTTGAAAATTACCCTAGTCCGTTTTCCAAAAATGTTGGTAACGACGTCAATAATTGTTTTCCTAACCTGACAAGGTTTGCCTTGAGTGCTGTGCCCTGACCACTTATGAATTCATAAACTTTACTGATCAAGCCATATAAAGGTGGTGAATTCATCGGGGTCAGGGGATGGTGGGTTAGGTTAACACTAAAGTGGTATAAGGTCTTGTTACACTCCTGTTGGTGTATCAGGGGGTTCTCATGTGAACCCCCTGTAAACCACTTTGCCATTGGAATTTTTTTACCAAAACTCTGGTCATTGATGGGGGTAACGTCACACGACCACATAACAGGGGGAAAATCAAATCGGTTGTACTGATTCAAAATGGTGATAACTCTTGCCCCAAAAATTTAAAAAAAAATATTTTGCAATTACATAATGTTTGGGTAAATACTTTAGGTTTAAAACATGCATGTGACACATGGCGACCCAGCTTTCTACCCTTAATGTTAAACTGGTCAGGTTAAAGAATGAACATCAGCATAAATCATGAGGCCTTCAGAAATTTTTCAAACGAAGATCTACCAATTGTATTTTGATATGAGTTATGTTGGTTGTTTTTTCTGTTTCTCTTCATTATGAATTAAAAGAAATATGGATATATAGGAACCAGGCATGCAATAACAGGCCTGAAAGCATGGGCAATTTTTGTAGAAATTTTCATAATTTCACCATTTTTTACATTACAGTTACAATTTGTATTACAATGCAATATATCCACAATTATGTCTGAAAAATCTTTATGAAAACCAGATCATACACATTGTGACCTTTCTCATATTTCACCATTTTACATTTACAGGTACATTTATTACAGATGAAAGTGATAGCCACAATTATGTCTGAAAATCTTTATGAAAAAAGATCATACACATTTGACTTTTAAAGTGGCAGAATAATGGTCTACTATGTTATATTTATGACAATTCTCCTATCGTTGCATTAGAGCTGAATATCATCAAGTGCGCATTCTCTATAACCATAAATAATTCTTTTTGCACGTAAAAGTACTAATGAATATGTCACATGTGAGTAAAGTCTTAGTCGAAATTGAAAACCTTATGCAAAGTTGCATAATGTATTCAACTTTGACTCAAATATTCTCAATAAACGAGTGTATCCTTTTTTTTTACCAATGTTGCATATTTTGTTTTAATGTGGGGGGGGAGGAACATTAAATGTGGTTTTTTCAGATATTAGTTTTTTTGGAGTTAATTTTAGTTTGTGTTTTTATTTTTTGGACAGTATGTTGAGAAACTGTGAGGCGACTAATACCTTTAAGATTAAAGCGGCACTGTCACATTTCCACAATGAAATTCTTGAATTGCTTGCAAGTGATAATCTGGCCATTGGAAGAATACAGATATAGTTTTACACATACAAATAACACACCCCCAAACAGAGATGGGCATTAATATGAGGCTACAAGACATCCAGGTATCTGTAGCTAACTTTTAAGTGTGTCGTAACTTAATCTCAAATGTGTCATTAACTGAAATATCATAGACGCACTCATGATATTAAAAACCATACCGGTCCACAGACTGTCAAACAGTGTGGGCCATGTGCATCAAACTCCGCATGTGTTTGCTTATGTTAAACACCTTTCATGTTGTCTGCTATATTAATGACTCCGGAGTCATTAATCATAAATCGTTGTTTAGCCATAAAGGCGTCTGATTTTGGTCTTATCATTTCAGTGTGACTAATGTGTATAAAAGCTTTACAACAATACAATTTTGGGTAAAAAATATTAGGTTTTAAAACCTGGGCATTTGACACATGGACCCAGCTTATCCATAAAGTGTTTAAAACTGGTCAGGTTAAAGATAGAAACATCAGCATAAATCATGAAGGCCTTCTATAATATTTTCAAAGAAGAATCTAAGCCCAAATTGTAATTTTGATATGAGTTAGGGTTGGTTGTTTTTCTTGTTCTCTGCATGTAGAATTAAACAGAATATGATTATAATAGACCAGGCATGTACGGAATAACAGCCTGAAAGCATATGAAATTTTTTGTAGAAATTCTAATAATTTCAATTCAAACACCATTTTTACCTAAAGCAGTACATGTAATTACAGGAATGAAAAGTGTAGCCACAATTAAATTACTGAAATCTTATGAAAAAAGATCATACACATTGCTTTTCTCAATAATTTTCACACATTTTTACAATTACAGGTACAATGTATAAATCAAAGTGATAGGCCCCTTATAGTCTGAAAATCTTTATGAAACAAGGATCATACCCATGTGAACTTAAAGTGGCAGAATAATCGGTCATACTATGTTGTAAATTTCTCTAAAGTCTCTATCTGTTTGGGGCATTATACCTTGAATACATCAAGTGCGCAGTCTCTATAACCATAATATAATTTGTCTCACTGTAAAAAGTACTAATGAATATGTCATATGTGGAGTACAGTCTTATCGACAATTGAAAAAACCTTATGGCAAAATTTGGCATATTATCTCACTTTGACTAAATATTACTCCATAACGAGTGTAATACCTTTTTTTTTACCACTGATTGAAATAGTTTGTTTTTTTAATGTGTGGAAGGAACATGAAAACATGTTTTTATCAGATTATTTTTTTGAGTTAATTTTATTTGTGGTTTTTTATTTTTTTTGGACATTATTTGAGAAGACTGTGAGGCACCATAACCTGTAGAGTAACGCGGGCACTGTCACCTTTTCACAAAACATGAATTTCTTGAGATTTGCTTGCAATGATAATCTAGTGCGCCTTGGAAGCATACATAATAGTTTACACATAAACTACACACCCCAAACAGATAGAGGGCATTAATATGAAGGCTAAGACATCATGTAACTGTAGCTAACTTTTTAAGTGTGTCTAACGTTAATCATCAAATGTGTCAATTACATGAATATGACTCGTACCATTGATTGAAAACCATAAAGGTCACAGACTGGTCAAACATTGTGATGCCATGGGAATCAACCTCCGGCATTTGTTTGCTTTGTTCAAACACCATTTCTGGATCGTCTCGCTGAAATTATTGACTCCGGAGTCATTAACTCATAAAAATCGTTGTTTAGCCATAAAGGGGGCGCTGTATTGAGTCGTAATCATTCAGTGAGGGCTAATGTGTATAAAGCTTTACACCCTGCCAGAAATATCACTTTTGAAAAATCTTGAGGGTGCACTATTTTCGCAGGGGCGGCTCCAGAATCGGTAAATCAGGGGCGAAAGGAATATTTATATACTCGAGGTTATTGGAAACATACTTATTCATGCAGCACTCTGTCTTGAAGTAGTATGGAAATCCTAGCTACAATACTGTGTAAAAGTTGAGAAAACACAGTTCAATGTTCAAGATTTTGGTTGATAACACACAATTTTAAAACCATTCTTTTCGGCAACCGGACCTGCTTTATTCCCTCCGATTGCTTGGCCAACCCCTTCAATTTTCCAAATGGTGCCGTTTTCTTTCATTTAAAAGGATAAGCAAGCGATGTGAGATGATAAAAAATGGAGAAATCTAATAAAACAATTTTAAGCCCTTATAAACTGAAACAAATGTCTAAAATTTTCCCCCCAAAAAAAACTACTTCCTGTCAGGTTAAAATCAAACACATAGTTCAAAATGGAAGTATCGAGAAATTTAAAATACTGTCTCCAGCAAATTACATGCAGTGCTGGCGACTCAAAATATTCACTAAAAACCGCTGAATTTGGTACAGACATCAGTACAGAAATCGATCATCTAGGATTACCATTGTGTCTCTTTGATGACAAGGTTTCAGATGGGAGTCCTAAGGTGCGAACCGTCGGCGGGAATATAAGATCGACCGAGCGGGCCCTGTGTTCCGATCCCTGCGAGAGTCGGTTTTTCTTGTGTCATACTCACATAGATCCTATCAGGTCTTAATGTATATCACATTCCACACCATTAATTTACGTGGGCGGCGCCTACCTCTTTTTCTGGGGGAAAATGATATCTTTGGGGGGAGGGGGCAAAAGGAAATATCTGTGGGGGGCAAAATATGGAAAATATGGAAAGTTTTAAACATCAATTTTGGCCCAAATCACTTTTTTTTGTCCCAATCGCTGACATTATCAAAAAAAAAAAAAAAAAAAACAAAACAAAAAAAAAAAACACTTCATTTTCTTTTCGGTCCGGGGGGGGGGGTTGGGGTAGAGGGGGTGGGGTATGGGGGGGGTGGGGTGGAGGTTGGTGATAGGGGTGGTGTGGGGGGGGGGTGTGTTGGTTGCTGTTGGTGGTGTTGTGCTTTGTGGGGGGGTGGGGAAAAAGAAAACATTTTAGAGGGAAAATATGCCCCCCTTTCTTTCTTCTGATGAGCGCTGCTTTTCATGATTAGGGAGGCATTGTCCTGACCTGATTCGCTACTTGGTAGTTTCTGAGAGCTACGATGGAAAAAGCACCCGGATGCTGTACCAAACAGGTCATATTTATGAAGGGGCGGGACGCCCCTCATATTGCTTTCGTTGTCGTGCGAGTTTCTTATATAGTGTAGCATTTTGGTACTTACTTAACTTTTTGTTTAGGTTCGACGAAACCCGGCAAATTGCCGGGATTATTGTGGGGGATGAATAGAAACACGGATGTAGCGAGGAAAAGTAATAATGAGTGAACGTCAATTATGCAAGTCATCGGAAATCTGTAAAACACAAATATTTCCAAACATCGGTAATTCTAAGTTGATGGTTTTGAGAGACTGTTGACAGAGCAAAGTGTTGAATTTAGAATAAGGAATAAAATCCTCTGCTTAAGTTTGTTTGGAGCTCTAGTTTGGGGGGGGGTTACCCGTATTTCGCGGATGGGTTAACCAGTTCAAGTGGCTAGATTTTCCTGTTCTCTCTGCTCTCCGGCTTCGTTATACGTCCTTGGATGCGTGGTGTATTTTTTAATTAGTGAAATGGCTTAGGCAATCTAGG
>JAMKCH010060829.1:0-110372 GCA_023653785.1 Ophioderma brevispina
CTGAAATATTGAGCAAGTAAGTCTATATCAAATGATTGAACTTATTTCTAGTAGCTGATAGGAGTGTGACTTGTGGTGACACCCGTGCATTATCTGACATAGCCCAGTGCATTCGTGAAAAAATAATGCACGCTGAAACCTAGATTATCTAACACGAGAAATAGTAAGGGATCCATGGGTGGCATATTTAGGAACCCTACTCAAATATACTAAAAGGTTTGAGAAGTGTTTTTTGGACAATTCGAGGGTGCTGATTTCAAAAGATACCTTACAAAATCGCCACATGATGGAAAGTGGATTTTTCAAGGGGAATTACCGATTGTCCCTATTTTAAATATAGCGTTATGAAATCATGTGGCATATCCACTTATTTGACCGAAAGTTTAGACGTTTTTTGGACATTCGAGGTGCTGAATTCCGAATATGCACCATGCAAAATTGTCCAGTTGGTGGAAAGGGCATTCATTACCCATTTTTCTCTGTCTGCCAGCAGAAGATTAATCCTGACTTGACCAAACCCGCATCATGGTACTGCAGGGTCTTATTGTGTTTAATACGCCCATTCCATTGTTTTACCTTTCTCAGCTGTTTTATGATACTGTCTGTTGAGGTCAAGAGTCTCATCTTTCCATGCATGGCCATGGTCAGTGATATACATACCTACGTGGCACCACTAATGATAGTGACATTCCCTGCTTGCACTAAAATGGACTAGTCCTAACCTAAAGTAGCTATGTAACAGTTTTTTCTATTGGTTGGGTCAGAGTTGGCAAAATTTTGCCTTTCCAAATTAAACTGTAGAATGACTTCATAGGCCATTAATCCAAAAAGAATATACTTCCAATGTTATAAGATACAATTGTGGTACAGATTACATTGTGTGTAGTATATTTTAACACTGATAGCAATGGAACTATTCATTAAGGCGACTAATATTGCATGTGGGTAAACAGGCCACTTTTGTACAGCTTTAATGACATGTATTACTACAACCTGTGATTTGCCCTTTGCACTAGATAAGAAGTTCCCTTTAAAGGAAGTATGGTACAACTGAAGCTTGGTGTTCCATTCAATTCGATTTCGTATTTAACAGAAAAAGTAACATGAAACTGAATGTCTTGTTTCACAATTAAAGGTTGATCATTATGATTTATGCGCTTGCATAGTATTCATTACAATATAGTGTTACAAAACTCAATTTGTTGTTTCATTTCACATTGTGCACTAAAATGCAGAATATTTGTCCTTTTAAGGACTCGTCGTTTCCTTATTTTTTAAAAAATATAGCTTTATTAAACCATGTGCAAGATCCACTAATTTGACTAAAGGGTTTAAGAAGTTTTTATGGTCAATTTGAGGTGTTGAATGTCAATAGACACCATACCATAACAAATCACCACAATTTGGTGGAAAGTGGATTTTAAAGGCGAATTAACCCATTGTTCCTTATTTATTTTAAATATCAATATCAACAATGCCAGATCCACTTATATGACTAAAAGGTTTAAAAGTGTTTAGGTGAATTTGGGGGTGCTACTTTGAATATACCCATACAGAATCACCCCCCCATTGTAGAAGTTTTGATTTTAAGGGGAATACTTAATTTTCCTCCTATATTTTGACAAAAGGATTATCAAGGGAAATAAATAATTTGAGAGGCACATAGAGGTCATCGAGGATGGGCTGCCTTTGATTATCATGTTCTGTACTGTTGTCTAAAACTTGTCATTAGAATTAAAGGGCACTCTTCTCCAAATATGTCCTTTATGTGAGGAGTGTCCAAAGAAGTATCGTATGTGTTCATCAGTTTCCAGAGAAAAATGTGTTTTTATCATACTCAGTAAAGCTAATAGTAAATTTGGAAGAGAAGTGTCAGAAAACTTGTTTTAGTTTCTAAGTATTTGATTTAGTGCTTTTAAAAGTGGGTTGGTATAAATAGCAATCAACAATTCTTTTTTAAGACGTATCAAAATGCAGGGTTTGTTCACCACAAATTCAAATTTTGTTGGATCCCTATTAAAAAGGGACGTATCCCTCCCGCTTTTTTCATGCCCCTCAATTTCTGAAGAAAATGGGATCCCCTCGGACAAAGCTACCACTCACCAGCTCATTATCTGTTTAAGTTTGTAAATATTTAAAACCATAATTATTACGACAGGGGAATAGGTGTTTACATTATTTTCAACGAACGTATTCTTTTCCCGCTTTTTAGAGAACATTTCACCGACAATCATAATAAGTATCTTGTTTAAAATATTATAAATGCATTAGAGTAAGTTCTCGTTTCGAGGAACAAAGGGCAATATAATGATATGATCCAAACAGTGACGTATAAACGCACGGGGGAAGGGAAACCCAGTTTGATTTTCCTTCTTGGCCCCATGTAAGGCAAGGTAGTTTGAAGGGCGACATTTCCAATGGATATGACTGCCGCCTCATGATCCAAAGGTTGTGGGTTCGCGCCCCGCGGCTGCCAATGTGTTGTGCACTTGGCTAAGGCACTTTACTCAACATTGCTTCGTCTACCAACGATATTTCAGGTCGCTGTTATGGGATATACAATCTACAGTGCTGATAGGTATTGTGCCGCTTGCCAAGCTGCAGCTCCGGTCTAGATGCAGCGAGTGTTGTGAGATTCCTGAAGGGCAGCGTAATAAATAATAGGCAACAGCGCTTTGAATCCTGGGGAAAAGGCCTTTACAAAATGTCTTGGTATGATTATTATTGTTATTATTATAGTTTCATTTGGGAATGTGTGTTTTGGCCCCCCCCTCCCACCATGTTCTTTGCCCCTACCTGCCTGCGCCCTCCCCAAATGAAAATGTCTGGTTTACACCACTGGATAGAAAATGGATTTCTTAACAGGTTCCAGCCTGAAAACAAAATCTTCATTTTGGTTGAGTGGTTCTCAAGATATCGGTCCACTGAACAAATAGTATCAAAAACAGACTGTCCCGGAATTAATAAAGGCTCAGTCACACAGCCGATTTTTCTAGAAACCACTTCCAGGACTGCTCAAGACTGGGTGGAATGGCCAATTTTCGAAAATTGTGGCAGCATTTTTCTTTTCATATGGAATTTGGGCAAGGGTCGGGACTGTTGTAACAATCTTCTGTAGTCGTACGATGATTGCTTGAAAACCACTTCTACACTGCTCAAGTCTGGTGCCGGTTGGCCATTTTTCGAAAAATCGTGAGTAAATCTTCATTTTTCAGGTGTAGTTTTGGCCAAGTCGGGGCGTGTCCTGTACAGTCTTGCAGTCTGCTTTGTGGTCGGAAATTTGAAAAAAAAATCCTGGCCACAATTTTTCTTGCAGTAAAAAATCCTTGGATTTTGGAATCGGGCAAGAGGTGCTGTCATTTTAAGGTTTGCGACTGCTTGGGAACTGAACAAGCTCGCCCTCCTTGATTTGTTATTTTCGCTGCTGTCGGCCGACTTTAGGCATATGAGCATCTCTTGTCTTGGAAGTTTGAACAAGACTGCAGCCCGATTTTGAAAAAAAAAAATGTAGTTGGGTAGAGGTCGGGTAGCGTGCGGGTTGTCTTGCTTATGACACCCATCTTATCAGGCTGTATAATGATTGCCTCCTTATTGTTGGTACATATTTTACCTGAAAGGCCCCTATTTTTCACCTGATGGCCGAGACACATAACGTCATTTCAGATAGGCAGTGCCCCCGGACCTTATACGACTGGAGATCATGACCTTGAATTTTTCATAGCACGGTAACTGGAGTTGTAATATAAATGCTGCTCTCACTTGAAAGACAGCTCGGAGGTCAAAGTTACTATTGACTTGTCAAAATTTAGAATTATAAGGTTTTCTGAAAAGAAGTATTCGTGTATATTATTTGTACCGATGCTGGCATTGTGTACAAAGTTGGTCACCAATCCATGTGAAGTTTAAGGTGCAATAATATTCACCACGTTGGTGCTTTACTTACTGAGCTCTTAAATCAGGTAGTACCCCTTTTATATTAGCGGTGAGGTTTCAACATTTTATAAAGATAAAATCAAATTTAATATCTGACCTTTAATGTGACATTGAACTTTTCTTGAAGATGTGTATACTTGTTACGTATTAAAAAAAATGTTTATCATAAATCGGTTTGGGTAGTTTGGTAGGTCCTTATTTTTTACAACAAGAATGTCCACCCACTTTCACCAACTTATCAATTTTGCAGGCAGCAGATTGAACTCAGCACCCTCGAATTGACCATAAAACACTCTCAAGATCTTTAGGTCTTCTGAGCTAGGGTTCAATCAAACCTAGTTTGAGCCTTTTAGGCTTGATGGATCCCCTAGTATATTGTATCTCCATTGAGTGTATGTATGAATCATTTGGGTTTCAGCACTGGTAACCAATGGCATCGTCGATACGGTCACTGTTTATTCCGTACTGTTGCTATGGTAGCTAGGACACTCATGGGGGAGGACCACTCAGTTTTCTTTACACCGGCTCCTTACCTACTTTCTATTAAACCACCGATTGATCGAGTGACTAGGTAGTCTTTGCAAAATGCCGCGTGAACTGATGATTTAAATGGATATATACCACACGGAGCATTGAATCGAGACTAGTTAGTCTCCGACAGGCTGCTATCAACCACATCAATTGACGAAAAGTTTACACTTAAAGCCTGTGTAAGGCTAGACTTTAGACTAGGTTGAAATGGGAATTTCAACCGTGCACTGGGTAACGCGCTCAATGATCATTATGCGCGTAATGATCAATCCCCATTTTAACTGCAATATTTTAGGCATGGTTCAAATAAATGATATAGGAAATTTTACTGTCCAATTTTTTTGAGGTTTTCATAAATATATATTGAAAAGATAAATTTACATTTAGATTATGCTGATATTGGTGAAATGTCTGGTGTCTTATTTTGTTTGTGACCCCTGCTCTGAAAAGAAGCCTGGTCATAAGTATGTGTCTCGTGCCTCAAAAAAAAGTCAGACTGCAGCTAATACGCCAGTTACCTTGCATCAATATGAAATCTAAAATAATGAATAATGAAACATTCCCCACTCGTCATGAAAAAAATGAAACGGAACGGGAATCAACTTTCATTAGCTAATTCCAAGCCTACAGTCCCCTTAACTGTCTATTTTCAGATTAAACATAATAAACAACACTTTTTTATTTTTTTCTTTTTAAAATTTTTGATTTTTGAGATTTTTGCACAGTTGCATTGATATTGGCTAGTAACTATTGGCGTCGCAAAAGAAGAATTTTGTAATTAGAATATTGGAGATCTCTTATATTAATGTCAATGTTGATAAAAGGTCTTTAAAATATGAAATAAGCGGAAAATCGTACCATGTACGTGTCTATGCTCATGCCATTAGTTGTTCCGCCGTCATTTCAGTCCATCAATTGGAGGTCAGTTTTGTGAGGTGGCACTTCATCATGGACGGACAAAACTTAGCATTTCCAGACCTGCCGTTAAATTAATCATCGTGAAATATCCCGATTCTAATTACAAAATTGCTTCTTTTTATGACAAAGACCAATTGTTTAACATTGTCATTCGCATGTATATTAAAGTTGCAACGAGAGATTTTGAGCTCCATAGTCATATGCAGTGATTTCGTATAATAAGACTCCAAATAGATTTCTTACCATTTATTTATTTAAAAAAAAAAAAAAAAAAAAAAAAAAAAAAAAAAATTTTATTGCTTAATTTCAATATAAAACATAGGCGAATTTCGTAGTTGGCTCCTATACGAAAAAAAATTAGAAGAATTTTTTAAATGTTTGTAACAATGCAATACTTTTCAGCTTAATCCTGTGGAAATTGGGGCACGCTTTCAAAAATGTGCCATTGTTGCTTAAATTCGTACTGGGGAGAGTAGGTATGGGTGTGTGTGAGCGTGTGTGTGTGTGTGTAATGTTGTATTGCATATTGAAATGAAGAGGTTTTTATAAGCGAGTCGGGCATGCAGGCCTTTTGGTCATCTCTTTGTTTTTTCATGAAGTTGTACATTTATGTGCATTTTATATGAATGGAAATAAAGATGAAGATTATCTTTATGGCAACAAATAAAGGACACCGACAAATCTGCAATTCAATGCTGATTGATTTTATTTCTTTCCATTTACCAATATGCTAAATCCAAAATTTTAAACTAAATAATCCTCCTAACAGTGGAATAAGGGGAAATATTAACCATCCATTCGTTTATAATATTAACCATTCATTAGTTTATAATATTAACCATCCATTAGTTTATAATGAGCTCTTTTTGTTGTTTAAATACATAACCTTTGTTATTCCACCTCAACTGCATAAATTACTATTCATATCTTGACGGAAAAAAAAAACGCAACATAAGATGCCTTAAGATAAGTTTGCCTTAATGCTGAATTAATGATCTAATAACAATCATAATGTTAACAAACATGTAAGGGGGAATTCTAATTATTCATTAGGTTATGAGTTCTTTTCTTATTTAAATTAATTAATATTCATATTCTTTGTTATTCTAGGGATTATCCTTCATTTGCTTAATATTCATATCCTTTGTTTTCCAAAACCGAATAAACCGCAATAAAAATGGATGCCCTAAGAGCGTTCTGAGCGAATAACAAAAGCTAATTTTGCCCTAAAGTATATGATGGCAATATAATAATATTAATCATAATAATAATTCTAATGTAATGGACATTTATAAAGTGCCAGACTCCGGCCCAAAGATCGCTCACTGCGCCATTGCCCAGCATATACTCCCATGAAGAATACATCCCCTTATTCAGCAGACTTGCTGAATAAAAAAAAGTTTGCATGCCAATCAAAAGTAAAGATTGTCAAAAAATATATTTTTGATACAAAATTTCTAAGTATCCCTAAGTCATCCACGTTAATCCAATGCGAAGTCCATATAACAGGCTTGGCGTCTATTCTATCACATCAGTCACCTCTCCAGCGCCGACAGTCCTGCCACCTTCTCGAATAGCGAAGGGGTGTATGTGCCACCATTCAGTAGGGGAGAGCAATCAATTCAACAGACACGACACATTGTCCCTGATAAGAAAAAAAAAATAATTAAAATAAAGAGTTACACGAGCTCCACTCTAAAGGTGCCGACTCGGATTCTTGAGTGTGTAGAAACTCAACGTTTATTTATTTTATTTGGTGCAATAAAAACGTAAGGCTTGTCCACATACAGATCACTGTGTGAAATAGCTAAGTTCAAATCGATGTCCTTCATATAGAAAATAAGGCTTGTTTTAAAAATTCTGGATCAGGACTGGGACTGGGACGTTTGTACATAAATTTACTGCCATATAAAAGTGAAAAATCTGATTCATCTCAAAGTTTGAATCAGGGCATTTTGGGTGGCTGCGTAGTTCTAGTCAAACTATTTCTAATTGTTACACCAAAAATTAATTGAAATTCTGAGTCAGACTTAAATCCAAAATGCAAGCCTAATTATGACTTGCAGATTATGGTGCTTAAAGGAGAACCCGTACAAAGAATAATATTATAATGCATAACTCTTTAAAATAATATGACCACCACATCTACACATGGTTTCATATAAAAACAATTGATATTAACCGTAACACTTGAATTAAAAAAAAAAAAAAAAAAAAAAAAAAACTTTCTATTTTTAAAATTTGCGCTAATTGTAATAATTTGTTATGCGATAGACGTCGTCACATTTTGCGCACACATGCAATCTATCCCAGTCGGCATAGACCCCCTCCCGTTTAAGAGCGATGTCAAAACGAAGTGTGCACGTCCGAAAACAGGTCGAGCGGTTTTTTTAATAAATTTTACGTCGAAAATGCAAATTGAAGCGACGTTTTAAGAACGACGTCAAATCGATTTTTTGCATTTTGACATAATAGTGTGTAAATTTCTAAAAACTCTCAATCTGTTTTCGACTTCCTCAGCGTCGATTACCCACTGGGGATATTACACATTATGAAAGCGTCACGTGTGAAGGGTATGACACTACTGTGGCCGTCAGTATTGCATAAATATTATACATATCCTATCTACACTAGCTTGAAATTCAAATAGCGCATGGTGCAGACAAAAAGTTTTTATTTTATTCATTGTTTATTCTGGTTAGTATAATTCCGTTTTTCCATGAAACCACCGATATGTGTTCAATATTATTTCTATAGCGATTATTGTTTAGTTATTCTTAGTACGGTCTCCTCTTAAAGAGACATGGATGTCCAGAAAGAAGCGCCCCCATTTTTCTTGACCTAGGTTTTTTACATATTTGGAATGCTTACGCAATGTATTAGTCACCCACCTGAACGTGAATAAGCCGGAATAAGCTTTCTTATGTAATAAGATGATGATTAGTAGTTTCTGTTGTGCACGACAAAGTCCAAAGCATGGTTTTCAATGGGGAAAATTACATAGCAGGGGCAAGTTCAAAAACAAGGTTGCGGTTTTATTTTGCACACCCCTGTTTGTCCAATATACCTTCGAAACGTTCCGGTAGGTGGTCTACAAACCGATCCATGAATTTGAGAGAAATTCATATCCTAAAAAATCTGTCACTTAAAGGGGATGGCCCGATTTCAGGATATGAAGTTGTCATCTTAATAGATTGGCCTTCACTCCAAAACCCATCATAAATTTCGTGCCGATATTTCAATCTTTTGATGCGAGAGCTAAAAACGTGATTTTGTAAAGCCCCATAGAGTACTGGGTAAAATTAATCTTGGTCCCACAAAAATAGGGCACATTTTTGCTCATAACTTCCAAACTAAACAATTCCTTGGGCTCTAAGATTTAACAGGGTAGATGAGAAAAATAGAAGCTTTCTTCTGTACCAAATGTTGGACAACTTCCAGTAAAATTGGGGGGGCTTCTGGGGACGAGGCTATTAGCGATCGGGCCAGGGACCTTTAAGATGTTGAAGAGGTTCAAATTGTGCTTTTATAATGGCTTGCCAAAATATCATATGCAATGATGATTTCTCAACCATAATGCATGACATCAACAAATAACACCGACACAGACACGAGTGGGACGTTTACGCCCCTCTTTCATCTATTATACTGTAAAAAAAGGAATAGTATATATATTAGTCTGTGTTACAGACCTGTTACTGTATTACTCTACAGGAAGATAAACTACCGGATTACTATCAATTAAAGGTGTGTAGACCACAACTTGGTAACAAGTTCTGTGAACTTCAGTCGAAAAATTTTCCTCCGAAATCCCGGATGTCATAGACTATTGTTATAAGTTGTTGCCCTGGTCGAGGGAAAAAATTCCCCTCCCTCTGACCACATATGAGGAATGGCTATTCCCGCTCTTTATCATAGCAATCATATTGACTATAATGGGTCATATTGTTATGTCACCGATCGTGTTGCGTCTTTACACCCGAAAGCCATCACCAGACAAGTGCTAGACACTCCGTCGACCAGCTGTGGTGATAAGCGCACCACGGCAAGCTATTATGTGCTGCAGCAGAGGCCCAATTTTTTTCGATAGGTGGTGACCTAATTTGAACAAAGGTTGTCACTATCAAGGTTAGCTATAGGTCCCAGGAGTCAGGAAATCCATGATGCAAAAATTAAAATTGTACAAATTAAGGTATGGGGGGTCAAGTTTAACCCCCCTAATTTTCAGTATGAAATTTTGTAACATCCCATGTTGATACATTTTATCACAAATTCTGGGAGTTGGTCCCACAATATATTTTGACCACAATCTTGACACCTTAAACCTATTATAAGTTGATAAAAAGCCTTTTTTACCCCCCCCCCCATCTACCCCCACCCCCCATTGATGTTTTGAGATTTGGCTGTCAGAAACACAGTGAGTTGCACAGTGCACTAGTGATCAGAAATTATATGCAAGGAGCATTGTGATGTGTGGATTTGTGTGGTGCTGTGTGTGGTGTGTATGGTGTGGGTACGGGGTGTTTGTGTGTGGGTGTGTGGGGGGGGGGGGGGGGTTGTGGGAGGGAAAAAACTGATATTTTACTATACACCTATTAGTGGTAAGGGCAGTGGCGTTACCAGCGGGGGGGGGGGGGGGCCTGTCAGAAGCCTTGCCACATACAGACCCCCATGAAGTGACCGTTTCTATGGCTAAAGGACACAAATTAGCCCTCTCACAATATGCCTCGGCAACCTCTATTTGCTCTCCCCTCCCCTTTGCAAATGCCTGTTTCCGCCACTGGGTAAGGGTTAGATAACTGGACTTCTCCTAACCCTGTTGCCCAAATTTATAGGGCTGCGACGCGAATCTTCCATATAAGAAATGATTTACTAACCATTTCCCTTATTCTTCAAGTCCTACCCCCTTTCAGGGGCTTATAGTTCAATAAATGGGCCTGTGCAGACAATCCTCTAGCCACAAAATGATTAGTTCAGTAAAGTTATAGGCCATCAATAAATTCATATAGGCCTGCGGTGCAAAAATGCTTAGTTCAGTAAATTTATCAGCCTGCAGCGCAACCCTCTTACTAGAAATGCTGCTTCCATGGCCTACGACGTAATAAATTTATTATAGCCATCAATAAATCTATAAGCCTACGGCGTAAGCTTTCTATTTGGCAGAAAATTATTGTTTCTGAATTATATAGGACCCGGAGAACCTTCTTAAAAGAAAGGATTAATCAGTAAAGATATAGGCCGCAGCTCAAATCATCTTACCTAAGAAAATAAGTAGATTTAAGACCTGCATGCAGGACCTTTAGCTAAGCAATGATTATACCAGTAAATTTATAGACCTACGACGCAACCCTCTTGGCTAAGAAATGATGAGTTCAGGAAATTTACAATGCATGCAGGCACTCCTCTTACATAACAAATGATTAGTTCAGGCCTGCCAGCAGAATCTTTAGCCAAGAAATGATTAGTTCAGTAAATCTATTGCCCGTGGCATGGCACAATTCATTTTCTTAGCTAAGGAAATGGTTAGGTCAGTAAATTTATTTATAGGCGTGAGGCGCATCGTTCTTAGCTGAAAAATGGAAAATAGGCCTGGCGTAACTCTTTTATAGCAATAAATTATTGTTAAGTGAAATTTATAAACTTACAGCGCTATCTCTTTGTTTCTATGGTTTATGTTGAGTTAAACTTGAACCCTCGTCTCACCAAGCCTTTATATTATGAGGGGGTTACCACCCCCACGTGAGTTCGTTATAAAGCATCCAATTGCTTATAAGAGTGCATAGGTATAGTCTTCTTTCCATTGCTACCAACAAACAAGACCAAACATACCCAGTATGGCGTAAAAATGACGTCATCAAGTCCAAGAATCATGCAAAAATGGGCATTTTCCAAGAAAATAGCCGAAAATCCAATTTGGCGCTAAAAAAGTAGGAATATCGGACTTTCATGCGGTTTTCAGCTAAACAATGGCCAATGACTAGGTTCTATTCAAAAATTGTTTAGAGCCATACTGGACAGAATATTTTTAACATGTACCATTAAATATCTTGGTGGCAACCACCCCCCTCTTCCTTGACTTTGATGGCCACATTTACCCTAACTCTTGATAGTACCCTTCACATTTTTTTCGCTTTAACTGACCGGAAAAAGAGATCAGAAGTTTTTACAAAAGCTTTTGGCATTTTAATGCCCCCAGAGGAAAGTTCACTTCGTTGGTGTTAAACACACCGTGTTAAGACGCAGGGTTAAAAGTTTATCATAGAAAGATGAAATATAAACAGGAGAATGAACAATTCCTTTTGAGTGTTACATATAATAGGAACCCTTCATAATAATTGAAAAATGATCTGGAAATCCGGGGGATTCTCACTTTTGGTTTGGCTTGGAATGTGTAGTAATAAAAAAAGAAATCCATTAAAAAAAAAAAAAAATAAAGAATTGATGACCCTCCTTATACTGCTGTTCATGGGAGTTTGGGGGTGAAGCCCCAGAAGGTGAGCGATAGCTACTGTTAAATTGTATTTCGAGCCATTCTGGTAGTACTATTTTCACATTTCACGGTTTTTATACCAAAACGGCTGAAAATACCGCCACATCCTGTACCCCTTTTCCACTAGACCACGGGCTTGAAAATGATTGTACCAGTTATAACTTTTACATATGCCTAGCCATCTGCTTTACTTGTTTTAAACAAGGCAGACACTGGCCTAATGCTGGGGGGGGGGGGGGGGGGGGGGGGGGGGGGGCATGCATGACCATGATTGCAACTTTGGTATCAATGATATTAAAAAGTCTTCAATTCACAATTCCCCATACATGTGGTTTACTTCTTGAAGCGATATGACGTTACACCACCAATAATTTGTGGATATTTAGACAGGTCCCAGCCAAGAGAGAAGAAACTGTCATTTCTCCAGTCAAGGTTTTCTAAGTGGTTTTGTCTTCGTGAACCCATACTCTTTGAAATAAGCTTGGGGGCCAACCAGAATTTTGCCCCAAATTCAAGATGGGGCGCCAAAATTCAAAATGGTGCCAAAATTACATTAATTGGATTATACCCTCTAAAGTTTTTCCTGTCAAAGTTTTTTGTCAGTGATTCTGTCATTCTGAACATTCCCCCATTCAAATTGGACCGAGAGCCACCACTAATATCGCCCCAAATTCCAAGATGGCCACCAAAATCAAAAGGCTGCCAATGACTTAATTACACTATACCGTTGGCTTGGCTCTACCTGTCAAAGTTTTTACAGCAGTTCCGTCATCTTAACCTAAAGCTATTGAAATTAGATTAGAGGCTACCAAGGATTCGGTCTCAAATCCAAAGAGGCCGCCAAAAGATGGCAGCCGAAATCACTCTTATTTATATTTAAAGCTACCTGAACTGTTCATGTTAAGTTGTTCAGTGGTTCCGTATCCAACCATGCTCCTTTGAAAAATTCCTTGCATGGTACTCAGGATTTGGCTTTGCAAATGAAAGAGGCCCCACCTTAAATCCATTATACCATGCCCCCCCCCATATTACCTCAAAATTAAATTCAAACCAGCCCCCCATCTGTGAATTTATTAAAGTTTTGGTTGTCAATTATGAGTTTACATGGTACTGGATAACAGATTTTGTGAGATAGATACTCACCCTGATCTTATATATGTAATATGACAATATTGTCAGTGTTCAGTATGTGCATCCTAAGTTGTCGTGTCTCGCCAACAAACTGGATGATGGGAACACATAAATTAACCTGTCTTACCAAGCCTTTAATTTGTAATTTAACGGAATACCAAGGAGGTTACCACCCCTCTCGAGAATTCATGATTATACGCACCCGATACTTTTGATTTGTAACAAGTGGATAGCTAGGGTCTTTTCTATCCATTGATTACCAACAATAGTACCGCACATACCTAAGTATGACGTCACATGACGTCATCAAGTCTGCGAGTCGACAAATATGACCATTTTCCACATGGAAAAATAGGCAAGAATCCAAAAAAGTAGCGGTATAAGGATTTCATGCGGTTTTCGGCTCTAAATGATCGCATATGAGTTTTACATCAAGGTGAGTTTGAGCCAACTGTGTATACATATTTTTTAAAAAATGACCATAAAGTAGTATTGTGTGGCAAAAAATTATTTCAATAATATAAATCCATTTGGATCAATTGCAAACAAAATGTGACATGATTTAGCATATTAAGTCATATGAGTACAAAAGGTGTTGAAAACGGTAGTTGAATTTTGAAGCTGGAACATCAAAGGACTGCAAAAGGAAGTGTTCAAGCCTGAAATGAGAAATTATACCCACAATAATGTTTCCCTTTTGTGCTATAAGGCATTGTAAAATAATGCAAAATCTACTCAGAGGGAGGACAACTGTGATTTTAAGTCCTCTGTATTACAATCAATATGCGTTATGCGCTGCGAGTCGTCATAATTTTTATGCCGATACATTACATTCTTGTACTTTTGTAGTCACTTAGTTATGAAATATGAGTAATATTTCTTTTATCTTCATGTATTCTAAGTTATTATCCCCAAATGACATTGTTGATAACACCTTTGGACACACTCTATGTCGGACGGCAGTGTTTATAGCAATTTATACCCACCAAACCTCAGTGTTCATTTCCCTTTCCTTATTATGTCCTTATTTTGACTTAAAAACATGTTAAAAATTTATTTTTTAACATTGATTATTTTATAGCTACATATAGCTACCACTCTACAATGCAATACCAAACTCATTTTCTAGTGGTCAGGGTTAAAGTGGTTGTTCCGTTATGTGTATGTGTTCTCTTAATTGATATGAGAGCCTGGCACTTGCACATTACACCCCATATCAAGTACCGTGGGAAACAAACTTGCGGTTTTGATGGTAGACGCAATAATGAATGTTGCAAAGCCCTATTCAATAGTACTGTGCTAAAAAAGGGATTACCCACTAAAAAGGCGGTTTTTTGTTTATATCTGGGAATGAAATGGATTCGAGGGCTCAAATTCAGGACGACAATGAGAAAAATACGGCCTTTCATCTGATATCAAAATCGGATTTACTACTTCCGGGTAAATCAGGGGGGGTGCCAAAAGCGATCGGAACACGCCCCTTTAAGTAATTTACATAATAAATGACCAGGGGCCATTACCCCCAAACAGGGTATTACATTATGTAAATTGGGAGAATAAAATAAAATGAAATTATTATAATTTTGTTGTCAATATTGACTGTTATGACCCTCTTTGATATGAAACCCATTCAAAATAGTAAATGACGTAGCTAGTATCATCTCTGCCAATAAAGCAGCAATGTCACTTTTTGAAGTCATTTGCATTGTTACTACACCAAATAGACCCCTCTACCTTGTAATTTGATATACTAATTAATTATTTTTTACACTAAAGAATAGCATAAAGTTTACTCTTTTATATTCTTGCAAATTAAAATTAAAATCAAACTTGATAAACAGATACCCAAATAAAGGCACCGGGACCATAGTGACCCCGGGGCCATAATTATCAGGCGCGGATTCAGGGAGGGGGCGGAGGGGGCGCGCGCCTCCCGGTAATTCTGCAAATTCTTGCAAAATCAGCCCATTTTGAGCTATTTTGGACCAGTTACAGCCTTTCAGCCCCCGGTAATTTTGACATTTTTCAAATCCTGGATCCGCCATTGATTATCCCAGTCTCCCCTAAATCAAAAGGTGAGAAATCCCTTTTATCATTAAAATTGGATGTTTGGATGTCATTAATATTGGAATGTGTAATGGTCTAAACACATAATGAGGCAAAATGCTACGTTATACGATGCAAAAACAGCCATAATAGCCAGTTAAACACAACGCAGATGTAGCAATAGGATCAACAAAACTCGTGCTTGTAGATAAGTCACAGCTATAAACCCTCTTTCTGGAGAAGATATTTATAGTAGGGGTAAGATGCTTGTGACTCACTGTAAACAAACGAGATGAATTTTGTAATTAACGAATAATACCTAGGCACCCTTTTGATATGCTTTTGATATGACTGGTCACATTTCTGATCATAAAGGTGGCATCAATTATGATGTCGATACTGAAGAATCAAGGGACACGGTCCAGCTTCCAAGGGACATGGCCCAGCCTCCAAATAAGAAGAGATCAAGAGAAGGGTGAGACCCAACCAGAGCGAGAAAAGGTCTATAGCCCAGGAGAGGTTGATATTACTGAAAGTGAAAGCGACTTTGCTCAAGAACAATGATCTACCTCGTCTGTCAATAGCATAACAGTCCATTCATCCGATTCGCAGACAGACAGACAGTGATTTGGACTTAAGCATCTCTAGAATTGCAGCTTAACCCTCATCTTACCAAGGGGAGGATGCATGGTTACCACCCCAGTGAACTTAGCTCCGGTGCGCTAAAATGCCAAAAGCTTTCATAAAAAGCTTCTAGGTAATAATTATTTCATCCTTTCTGGTCATTATAGCGAAAAAAAATGCGTCAAAGTCGAAGGTAAGGGGTGGTTGCCACACAAGAATATTTTACTTTGCATTTTGAAAAATATTTTTTGTTTTTCACAGTATGGCTCTAAACTCTATATGTAAAACTAGCTATTTGCGATCATTTAGAGCCGAAAACCGCATGAAAATCCGAAATTCCTTCTTTTTTAGCACAAAATTCGATTTTCGCCGACTCGCGGACTTGATGACGTCATTGAGACGCCATACTAGGTATGTCGGTACTTATTTTGGTATCAATGGAAAGAGGAAGACCATAGCTCTCCACAGGTACCAAAATCATTAGCATCGGGTGTTTTATAATGAATTCTCAAGAGGGTGATACCCCCTCTGGTTATCTGTGTTACAAAAAGGGCTTGGTAAGACGAGGGTTAACTTTGTGTTCCCATCATCCAGTTTGGTTGGCCGATCTGAAAAGAACAAATTAGGATGCCCAGACTAAACACTAACAATATTGTCATATTTACATGACAATAAGGATCAGGTGAGTATTCTATCCCACAAAATCGGTATCCAGTACCATGTAAACCTCATATTGACACACAGAAAGTTAATTCATGGGGGAAAAGAGAATGGGAATTTAATTTGAGGTAATATGGCAGCCATTTTGGATTTAAGTGGCCATCTTGCATTTGCAGCCAAGTAAGGAAATTTCAAAGGACCATGTTTTGGAATGACGGAACCACTGAGAAAACGTTTACATGAACAACTCGGGTAGCTTGAATATAAATAAGGTGATTTTGGCGGCCATTTTGGCGGCCATTTTGGATTTGAGACCGAGTCCTTGGTAGCCTCTAACCTAATTTCAATAGCTGCAGGCTTAAGATGATGGAACTGCTGTAAAAACTTTGACAGGAAGAGCCAAGACTGAAAGTGTAATTAAGGTCATTTGGCAGCTATTTTGATTTTTTGTGGCCATCTGGATTTGGGTCGCATCTTCGGAGTGGCTCTCGGGCCACTTTGAATGGGGGAATGTTCAGAATGAAAATCATGAAAAAACTTTGACCGGAAAAACTTATAGGGGTCTTAATCCAATTATGTAATTTTGGCAGCCATTTTGGATTTTGGCGGCCATCTTGAAATTGGGGCAACATTCCTTGGTGGCCCCCAAGCTTATTTCAAAGAGTATGGGTTCAAGAAGACAAAATCACTTAGACACCTTGACTGGAAAAATGGCAGTTTTCCTTGGCTGTGACCTGTCTATATTACTGGTTAGTTCATGCAATTTTTAACGGAGTTCGTTTGTTTTGCTTTGCTTTTGTTATTTGTTTCTTTTTGTCTGTTCTGGTATTTTTTGGCTAAAAGGACAAAGGAATTAACACTTACAGTGCCTAAGGTGTTTTCACTCACGTCGGTACTAAGGGCCCGGGTCCCCCAAGGACATCAGACAACTTTGAGGGTCATAAGACAAGGACAAAAGTGCAGTATAAAATGAGTTCCGGGGGGGTTCCGGGTTATACATTGAAAATAGGGGCCAAACCTTGCTTTCGAATGCGGTCAAAATAGCTCACAATGAACGAGCTGTTCACGACCATAATTTTTTCTTGAGGCCAAGCACTTTCCCGGTCCAAAGTCTCTGTGGTGGCACATCCCCCCACACCCGGTCTGTTACGCTACTTGTTTTATCTTAAATTTGGCAGATGTTATGAAAATGGAATATCTGAGATCACTTTACAATATAGTTAAGCATTTTAATTACTGGGAAAAATAAGTCGGAGGCGTAGTCCACATGATAGAGGTATTTATATCATTTGTGGATTCGACCCCCCCCCCCCCCGTGATCTACATACTTTAGATTATTTAATGACCCTAATACAGTGGTGCTAACTACATAATCATGATGGTCATATCCAAACACATGCTGGTATAACGCAAACTGCATTGGAAGTTGGTACTATATAGTAGACGCATACCAGTGGTCATTTCATTTTATGGTGATTTTCATGGGGGTCCTTCCCCCCTCATAACTCAACTTGTACACGTTATATATTTTGCATCATGCAGTTTTCGGATTCCTAGAGATTTCAAGCTTCCATTTGATAATGATGCACTTTGTTCAATTAAGGTACCGGTTACTCGAAAATAGAGGGTGTTTCGGGCTCTTGCTGGAGCACATAACAGTAGACACCCACACGTTTGGGATATCCCGTTCATTCATTACATGGTGATCTATGTAGGCTTAATTCACATATCGAATGTGAAACACAAACCGCATTTTTCTGTCAGAAAATGTTCTTTAAATTTACAGGACCAGTTTGCAAATGAGCTAATGTTTCAACACATTTTTTTTATTTTTTTTAATACTTCATTTTTAAACTACTCCTACAAATTTACATGTAACTGTTATTATCATTTTTAAAAAGATTATCACGTATAATTGTATTAGCAGCATCTGGAGGATGCATTAAAACTTGCCAGTACGGGAAACCGGAAAATGAAAACCATTTAATAGAGTTCTTGGACTGTGTTTTAAAAGGTGTTCTTGCGAAAGCCCCTATTTTTTATACCTCCGTTTTTGTAAATGTTAATTCGTGGGGAGTGGCTTATATGATAACGGGATTTTTAACTTAAAGGGTGTCGTGATATACTTTCTAAATATAAACCGAGTGGACGGAAAGAGTAAGTGATAAAATGGAGGACAACACCTTTTTTGAGAGGTAAAATGACTACTCTCAAACAAGAGTGAAAGTGAATGGTCACTCTGGAAATGGAAAAGGCTACCTAGAAACGGAGAAATGGGTAAAGGGAAAGCTAGAACGGGTTGAAGGGGAATAGTGAGCGAGGTGGATGTGAGAGAAAGGAGGAAACTGATGGGAAAGGGGAAGTGAAGTGAAAAGATTGCGGTAGGTATAGAGGGAAGTTGAGCGCTTCTTCATCCTTCCCTCTCGGATCCCTCAGCATATTTTACAGGTGTTGACGAAAAAAGGATCAACCGAAAAAAATGAGGCAACCACCGGAAATGGAAATTGTTATCCCGCACCCCCCCCCCTCCCCGAAAACTGACCAAGTTACACCCTTGGAATATTACTTAGCTATACAATTTTTCAAGAGTAGGGCAAGGAAGGGACTAGGAACGGATTACACTGTAAAACCTCTGGTGCAACGTAAAACCCAAGTTGTGTAAAAGTATTTTACAACAAATGCAGTTTAAAACGACATTTTTACAGTTAGGAGTCCCCGACTGACAGTAAAACGACATTTTTAAGAACATTTTTAGCAGTGTACCAACTAGTAGAAGGAAAAGAATTAAAATTGTTTTTTTACGCAACGTTCCCATTGCTATGTGCTATCAAAAACCGTAATCCACTATTGTCAAAATTGTTAATCTTTCCCGGGTGGGAGAGGACTCTCAAATTTATATATAAGACATGGGCTGTAAGGAACTACTCAGATTGATTTTCAGATCCACTTTTGAAAGCAGTTTCAGGCCCAGGACACAGTTCAATCACTCATGTTCATTAGTCAAATACCTCAGAGAAATCAAGCTCATCAAAAACCCCTGCTTTGAAGAAGTAGCCCGTGTTTGTTTGAACCCTGAAAATTGCATACCTATTAAAAATACTAACTACAAAATTTATTTTGCAAAGCACAAAAAAAAAATTTGGATGTTATAAATATTGCCACGTATAGGCAAAAAGATAGTGATATTGAAATCAAAACGAACATTGGAGTTTACATATGTCATATTCATTGATAAGAAAAATAATAAGTAAGAAAACCTACCCCAAATATCGGCGCGGCTTATTTTTTGGAAGGATTTCCCGCCTCATGCTTTCGCGAATCTATCCCCTATATTCGCTTCTGCCAACTTAAAAATTTGGAAGGGTTGATTACAATGGGCCACGATTTTTTCGCTTGCTATAAAATTTCAGTTCTTCGCCATGAAACTCAGTACACTATTAAAATTGTCCTGGTAACCACACCATTGGAAACCCGTTTTGAGTCCAACAAAGTCAAGTCGTATGGCATGTGGGCTCAGCCCCGCCAACAAGTTTTGGTGCGTAGGGACAGGGCTAATTACGGGAAAAAAATTGCCAATTTTGTGGGTGGCGGTCAAACTTTTCTCACGGTTTATGTCCCTGAACCCATACTCTTTCAAATAAGCTTGGGCTACCCAGATTTTTGCCTCAAATCCAAGATGGCGGCCAAATTCAAAATGGCCACCAAAAACAATAATTAGATATAAGTTGTGGAACATTTTAATTTCCAGGTTTTACCAGTGGTTCTGCCACCCTTAAGCTATACACTTCGATTTCAGCTGAAGCACCACCCATGATGTGGTCTCCAATCCAAGATGGCGGCCCCAAAATCCCAAAAAAACTGGGCCAAAATTACTCAATTAGAAATATTACGCCTCTTAAGATTCTCACCTTAAGCCTTTTCTTGTGGATATGTTATTCTGAAACATATATTCTGTGTGTTTTGAGCGGACGGGCCACCAAAGATTTAGTCTCAAATCCAATATGGCCGCCACAATGGCCCCAAAAATTACCTTAAATAGGGGTAATAGTGTGTGGAGCTTTCAATTGAAGATTAGCTTTCAGTAGTGCCCTCATTTAACCCTATATCCTCAAATTCAGCAAGAACACCAACCATAATTTGGTCTCAAAAGTTCCAAGATGGCGGCCTTTTCTACATCCAAACTGGCGCCAAAAGCCTACCTATTATTAGATATCTAAGTATTTGAGGTTTATCACCTGAAGGTCACTTAAGTGTTCTCCTATACCTATTTAACCTCAAATTCAGATTGGAAACGGGCACCCATAAATGAAGCTGACGGTTAAAATCCAAAATGGCCGCCAAAAGATACTTTAATTAGATATCTGTACGTTGACGGTTTATCCCTGAAGGTTAACTTAAGTGGTCTCCTATACATTACAACCTTCAAATCAGCTGAAATGACAACCCATTATATGGTCTCAAATCCAAGATGGCGGCCAAATCCAAAACGGCCGCCCTCCCCGCCAAACGCTACCTTAATTAGATATCTAGTAAGTAGTATCGTTGAGTTTATCACTTGAACGTTCACTTTTAACCGGGCTTTTTGGACCCATTCACCGCCGGGGGGGGGATTCCGCCCACCTTTAGTATCGGCGGAACGGTTGAGAACTATCATATGGTGGTACCAATGGATTTTAGATATGACCCTCCGAGTTCCATGTACCAAAAAAGTACAAAACATACCTTGTATGACGTTCACAGTGACGTGAAACATGACGTTCATCAAAAATGTGAAAAATCTCAAAAAATCGCAAAATTCATGGTTTTCGCAATTTTTTACAAGCAAAAGTTGGATTTTTTGGCCATGATGTGTGTCAAAAGTATGCCACAATGCTCTTACTACAAATAAATCAATAAACAAGTAAAACATAGTGTACGTATTCCTTAGTACAAAAAATGTTCTGTTGTTTCTGTGTAATTTCAATGCGGAAAAGCGCTTTTCTTCGCACGGCATGTTGCGCGATTACGCAACGCCGAGTCATAACCGTAGGTCGATTTTGTTCAAAAAACAAAAAAAAAAAAAAAAGATGAGTTATTAAGGGTGATAGAGGAGAATTGAAGAGAAAAAGGCATTCCGCTAATGCTTGTCAGTTTGCGCTGCCACTTACGCACTCGCAGTCAGAGCGTAGGAGACCTTTCTTAGGTGCGCGTGATGCATGCAGGTTCACCGCGAGAATGTTTGCGTTTTTTAGTTGTTGTAAAGTTTTTTGCCTCAGTCGTTCATCGATCAATACAATTTTGTTAATCACCTCCAGGCCGGCATCCCGAATGTTTTAAAAATGTGGGGGTCGCGGGGTGGGTGTCGGTAGGGGAAGGGTCAAAGATTGACGACAAACCTCCCATGTACTGACATTTTAAAACGAATAACGACGAAAACATGTTAGATGGGTGTGTCGGGAATGATTTGTTCTTGACGTTCATAAATTTTGGTGGGTTTTTATGGACAGATTCCAAAAAACAGGGCGAGAAACAGCTAGAAAAGTCTGTTGCCGTTTGCCTTTATCCCAAGAGCCAATATCTCACAATTTCCGAAATGAGAACACACACTTATACCATATGGCATTTAATTTCTAATGTAGTTGTATCAGAACTTTAATTCCCATGGGCATTTTTTCGCCTGGAGCCCAGAAAGAGAGGGGACTGTTTTTAGGGATCTTAGCTTCAAAGTCAGGAACCCGATTTTATAGGAAAACATTATTGAAATGGTGTGGGAACACCAATTATTAAATCCGATAATATAAAACTACACCCCATTCAATTATCCCTACATCCGGGGGGGGGGGGGGTGGGTAAAACTCAGTGGAAAAAAGGGTAGGTACATATGATGCCGCCGATAGGGTCGCATTTCACGCGTTACTATGACAATGGGTCATTTTTTCCCACCATGCTATATAAAAGATGGGTCCTTTTTGAGAGGTCAATGACTCCTATATAAATGGGTCCTTTTTTCAATTTGGCTCGCAATTTACTATGGAAAATTGGTTTTGATTTTTTGATTTAAATGTATTTTTAAAAATCACAATTGATGTGAACAAATGGTGATTTTCAGATTTCGGAAAAGGCTACTATGAAAAATGGGCCGATTTTGCCAAGACTTACTATGAAAATGGTGCGAAATTTCAAAGACAACTATTATAAATGGGTCGAATTTCGGAACCCCAACTATTATAAAGGGTATATTTTTGTTACAATTGGTCACTATAAACATGGGTTGATTTTTTTTACCCGGGGACGCCACCGGTACCCAATTTAGGTGAGTACCCCCCCCCCCCGGGGCCGCTACATGCCCTGAATTACCTTATTTTATATTTTCCTTGTATAGGCCTGATATTTTACTGATCTGTTTGCCCTAATTTGACAACAAAAATGTTCGCGATGTTCTCATACTGCTCACTAGCTCGTTCACTCACTCACTCTTCCCCGCCAACCCATCCATCAACTCACACCAGAGTTTATGCTTCCAGCAATGCGTCAACAAGAGCAAAATTGCTTGGACGCGTTACTTGGCATGTTTGCACTTATTGTACGTGCGTCAATACGCAAGCATGCTGCGCTTTTTTCATGCAAACAGGACGCACTTGACGGGAAAATTGCAATATTTAGGTCTATTTCGTCGTTTTTCTCGAAAACTAAGTCGGTGACACCCAGTTTTTATAAGTGCGCCGAAAAGATCTTATAAAGGTCTTAACATAAGTAGAAAAATCAAAAATCGATCGATTTGTTAATATTTTAGGCCTGGAAAACAGCAGCATTTTCCGGTTTCTCATAGAGATCTGTACAAATTTGTGAAAATACACTTTTGAACAGCCTATAGCACAAAAACGAAGTCGGTGGACCTCCATGTTTTCATTTCAAATTTGTCACCTACATCAAACTAAGAATACCTTATTCCAAAAATTAAGAAAATCAATCGATTATTTCAATTATACCTCTTATAAACCCTTAACGCTGCAAGGCGTAAAAAAAAGTAGGCGTTTAGGCGTTGAAAAAATAACGATCAGGTGAGGATACGACAAAAAGTGTCGAGGGGGCGGATGCCGCCCTCACCGGGCCTTTTAGGTGAAGTTGTTCTCCTTTACCAATAACCATCAAATTCTGCTGAAACGGCACCCATTTATTGGTATCTCGAATCCAAGAAAATGGCCTAAATCTAAATTGGCCGCAAAATTCCATAATTGGATATAAGAAGTATTTGAAGTTTTCCATTTTTGCAGGTGTTTTGTCATTCTGTAACCTACATTCCTTTACGTTTAGCTGAGATCCACACAAAATTGAATTTTGAACTAATGGTTGTCACTAATTCAAAATGGCTGTCAAAATTGTCTCCAATTGGAATTCTCCGGATTATATTTGCAGCAAAAAGTATACCTGTTTATGAAAATGGGTGTTTATTGGCTATCAGAAGCAGATTTGTATTAAAGTACTAATTATGCTAGTTTTCTCCATAAACTCAATAAGAAATAATGTAAGGTTAATTTCCTGTGTGTTTTTTATTTACACGTCCACGGGATGACATAATGGACAACACACCAATTCAAGCCCAATTAAAGTTTATGCACTAATATGCAATCAGGTCCGCTGTGAATCACTGGCAGTGAATAGAGTTCTTTAATGATGGCAGAAGATGCACACCATGATCTTCAATAGAATGAAACCATTCCTCTAACATAAACATCTACTCTCAGCTCTGATGACATTCAGTTCTTTTACCTTCAATTCTCCAGTGGAATCATGTTTTTGCTAGGGTGTCTTCTTCGCTGCTCTGCTATGGCCGAAGATTTCAGCGTGATGGCTCGGGGATTCAGTCTATGGTATCACACAGTTTATCTGGGAGGTATCAATTTGCTCAAATTTATTGTCTTATGTCAGCCCCTAGAAGATTCTTTTAAAATTCTAGAAAGTCAGTCCTTGAATTGTCACCAATTAATTGTGAAAGTTAGAGATCAAAAGCTCATTTACTTTTTGAGACTCGAGTTTTTGAAGTTAGAAAAAAATTACAATATTCGCAGCTGAGAAAACAATAAAATTATAAGAAATAAAATAGGAAATGCATTTGCTAGTTACATTTTCGACCATAACTTTTGCTCCGATTGATGTAAAACAAAAAGCAATAGAAAGGTATTACTTTCCTCAATTTTAATTTGTAATATCTATTTTTAGCCCTCCCAAAGGGTAATTCCACCTTAAAGCCACTATCAGTCATTTTTTTCTAAATTCAAAATGCCCATTCTGTCTCTAAATTGCTAGTGTTAGGTCATGTCAAAAACTCATATTACAGTTCGTTGGGAAAAACAGACACTTAAAGGGGGATGGCCCGATTTAAGGATATGATGTTTTCATCTTGATAGATTGGCTTTCACCCAAAAAGCCCACCTGTAAAGTTTCGCGCCGATATTTCAATGCGTTTTCATGTGAGAGCAGAAAACCTGATTTCGTAAGCCCCATAGAGTACTGTGTAAAATTAATATTGGTCGACCAAATTGGGGTACATTTTCGCTCATTACTTCCAAACCAAACATCCTTTGGCTCTAAGATTTCACAGGGTAAATGAGAAAAATAGTAGCTTACTTCTGATACCAAAATGTTGACCACTTCCGGTAAAATCTGAGCTTCTGGGGACGAGGCTATTAGCGATCGGGCCATGGACCTTTAAGGCCCCTTTAAACTCAACAAACATATTTTTAGAGTAAGTATGGAAATACAATGACACATTGCTATATTGATAAGACCATCAAGTATTAAAAATTTTAATAGCAAAATTTATCATTTTCCCTTCTGTTGCCATGGTAACGGCGGCCATGTAGGAAATTTTGAATAATTCATTACAATCCATTTTTCTCACAAACCATATGACATAAAATCATGAAACTAACTCTGATATAATTTTTGGAAGTAAATCTATGCAATTACAGAGTAAAAAATGATGAGACTACCTGCAACAATAAATATCGACGATTTTTGGATTTTTTTGGGTGATTGGTTAGTTTAAAGGGGCCTTAAACATTTTAAAACGGTCTTGAAGATGCCATTTACGACTGTCTTTAAACCTTAACAAGTCGGATCCCGACTTCTGTTAGTAAACACAGCATAAAAATAATTTTCTTGACAAATACGACATGTTACGCTTAGCCACTTCTAGGGGTCTTTACTATAACAATTTCCAATACAACAGTGCAAAAAAATTGACTTCGTTGAAAAATAGAGGCGCGATTTTGTACATTTTGAAGAAGATCCCTGATATTGGCTTTAAGGTGCTTTTTTTGGCTGCCATTTTGGATTTTGGCCGCTATCTTGGATTTGAGACCATATAATGGTTGTCGTTTCAGCTGAATTTGAAGGTTATAGGCATAGGAGAACCACTTAAGTGACCTTTGAGTGATAAACCTCCACATACTAGATATCTAATTAAGGTAGCTTTGGCGTCCATTTTGGATTTTGGCCACCATCTTGGATTTGAGATTAAATTATGGGTGGTGTTCCTGCTGAATTTGAAGGATATAAGTTTAGTATGAGGGCACTACTGAAAAATCTTGCAATGGAAAGCTCCGGCACACTATACCCCTAATTAAGGTAATTTTGGTGGCGATTTTGGCGGCCATCTTAGATCTTGAGATTAAATCTTAGGTGGCCGTAAGCTCAACACACAGAATATAAGAGATTCACAGCAGAATACATATCCAGCAAGGGAAAAAAAAAAAGGTTTAAAAAAGGGAATCTAGAGCAGTGTAGTCTAATTGAGTATTTTGTTCCACAAATTTGGATTTTGTGGTGGGCCGCCATATACCACATCATAGGTGGTGCTTAAGCTGAAATCGAAGTGTATATTAAAATGTTTCCACATACTTATATCTACTTAAGGATAAAGTTTGCGGCCATTTTATTGAATTTTGGCCGCCATCTGGGTTGAGGCATAATCTGGGTTGGCCCCGGCAACTTATTTTGAACATGGTTTCAGGGACATAAATCCGTTGAGTAAAAGTTTGAACCCACAAATGGCAGTTTTTTCTTTTCCTGGATTAGCCTGTCCTACTAATCCATCCATCGGCTGTTTTAAATTTACGGATGAAATCTGCTGTCATTAGCTGCTGCCACCACAAGGGCATTTTTCTTGGGGCCCAGCCTTTACCATGTTTACTTATCCTGCATGCCATATTCTTCAAGAATCACAATTAGCTCCATCTGCACCCGTCATCATCTGAACAACCCAGAACAGTTTTACGAGTTGATAAAATCTCAGTTTTTCTTCTTGACCAGTTCCTATTAACGTGTACACATGAAGTTCGTGTAATGTGATGTCAGTACAGTGTTGTTACAAAAACACACAAACCTATCTAAATGCAGATTTAGTTGGCTTTGAGTCACATGGCTATGTCCGACCTCAATAAATAAGCCATTTTGGTGTGGTGTGAGCAAGTTAATTGGAGATGGGATAATTAGGTTAAACCAATGGCAAGTGTCGGGAATAACACAAACATTAGTCTTTTTGTCGAAAGTAGCCTAAATAGTGGCAAAAACATACACCGATTAGGCCTATATTTGTTTATTACTGTATAAAAGACACAACACTATGCTCTCCAGTGTGATTCATAAAACCCTACATTCAGGAATCATTTTTTCTTTAAAGGAGAACCCGTACCGATAATATTAAACAATATACACTTCAATTAATTATTGACCACATATCGCGTGGTGTTCATGAAAAACGGGAAAAACGGAATTATATAACCCTAACAATGATAAAAAACATCTAGTCTGACCATGTGCCTATTTAAAAAATTAAAATCGCGCTAGTGTAATACGTATTATGCGGTACGACCGGCAGCGTTTAGGTCATACATGCGCCATAGGAATACACATTATAGAAAGCATCATGTGTGATATGTCTTGACGCTACTACTGTACCGTCCGTATTGCATAACCCAAATACATATCCCATATACAGTAGACGCGAATTTCAAATAGACGCATGGTCAGAACAAAATGCTTTTAATTCGTTTTATGTTAGTATAATTCCGTTTTCTCCCATGAAACCACTCCATAATGTGTTCAATATGTTTTTTAATAGTGCGTATATTGTGTAAGTTATTCTTGAATACAGGTTCTCCTTTAAAGGTTAAAAAACGTTATTTTTGCTTTATGTTTTGCTTTGGGTGTTTACATAGATAAACAAGGTATCAGAAGATTTTTATTTGGTGTACTTTCGGACTTTGAGTTCAGAAAATATTACATTTTGCGGAGAGACCGAAAAATTCAGTTTGGTTTGCCGATTTTAGCCATACAATCGATCAGACTGACACACGACGTATACCATAACAACAATTATAGCACACAACAATCACACATGCAATTCAGATGGTATCGATTTCATTTCTTCCTCGACAAAAACATAATCAGTTTTTGAATAATTTGTGTAACATAACGGTAATAAGTAAAATTATCTTCAAAGAATAATTACCAATTTTTCAATCATAAGAGTCCGTTTATTGAAATCACCCCATATCAATGTCTCAGTTTTCATGAACATAATGAACTGCTTCAGATTTGTTTTATTACATCAATCTAAGTTAATTATTGTGCAACAAATCAGTATATCACAGCGTCCATAATTGTCAGAAGAACCTAAGTTGAAGTTTTCTGTAGATAATCGGATCACATTAAAATTCAATATCGCACTGCTGATTTTTTCAAGCGGAATACAAAATTTTATGGATTTTCACTATCTTGCTACCCAATGTTCGTTGTAGTTCAAACCATGATTCTTTCTGAACCAAAGTAAACTGTCGCCTTACACCAGCTATCTTGAATTCAACTATAAATGATAGTTCAAGGGCTGAATTGGGTCGATATCCATTATGGATCAAATATTACAAGAAAATGGCACTTGCATTCTGGTTAAAAATTTTGAGAATGGATCTTGAGCGCTTACCACTTAAATGCTATAACTTTTGAAACGCTTGGACGAAACGGGAAGTAAACCAAATTTGGTGTCTAAAGTGAGAAAGATTTTAAATATTTATGGTTTTGGTTTTGTTTGGATAAATCAAGGGGTTGAAAATTGTCCACAATTTTTGAATGTTTTCGAAGAAAGGTGTAAGGATGTTTTATCTTCAAGATTGGAGAGCCCAAACAGAATCAAATGCTCGTCAATTTTATATGAATATTAAGTCAGGTTATCAAATTGAGGGATATATTAAGAATGTGACAATTTTCAAACACAGACGATGTATTACATTAATAAGAACTTCTTCTAACAACTTTAATGCAAA
The DNA here is from genome assembly GCA_023653785.1 of Ophioderma brevispina. Lineage (NCBI taxonomy): Eukaryota > Metazoa > Echinodermata > Ophiuroidea > Amphilepidida > Ophiodermatidae > Ophioderma > Ophioderma brevispina. The sequence goes on from JAMKCH010060829.1 coordinate 28,639, forward strand.
TAAAAGGTATGATAACGAGGGCCTTTGCCAGATGTGTGACCTTCAATTGGTGGAGGACGAATACCATTTTTGTCTTGTCTGCCCCAAGTATCATTTGTTGAGAGTAGATCTATTACCTAGTCACTACTGGCAGAATCCCTCTTTTATGAAGCTGCATTCCCTGTTATGTAACGAATCAATATGTGTAAATATCGCCAAATTTCTGTATGTTTCATTTTCAATAAGAAAGTCCTCCATGAACAATCCTGTGTAATTATTTTTCTCAATGGGCCGGTGGCCTACAGAGAGTACAATAAAGCATACTGGGCTGAAAGATTGCCCAGGAACAGTATCTTGAATTTCTTATTTGGGAAATTGAACATTTTTTACTTAGCATTTACTTTTGTAATCTCTGGGATATTATTTTTATAATCCTTCAATTACTCTCCCACCTTCTATTATTCAACAATAATTTGGTGTTAAATGTTTGTACTCAATGCTGAAGACCATGTTACTCTAAGCGATGCATCTTTGTTTGGCTCAAAATCGGCCAAACAGGATTTTTAAGTCTCTCAGCAAAATAGGCGAACTTCTTCCTCCAAAGTCCAAATGACACCAAATAAACGTTTTCTGAAAGCCTGTTATCCTTCTTTATAACCATAGCAAACATTTGAGCAAAAACAATTCTTAACTATTTCAATTATTTTTTATACTGAATGTATGGTTTTTTTACTCACACTGTATATACCAGTCACCGGTTTGTTGCATACGGTTCAGTGAAGGAACTGTTTTTTTTTTGGTTTTTTTTTTGTCTTCTGTGATATTCCCAAAGCCGGTAATTTCCTCTGAATTTAATCGAGTTTGAAAAGAAACCACTATACCCGGACCTGTACAGTCTGTATAGCAGCTTACTTTCCATGCATGTATCAGGCCGGGGTCGATGAAGGTCAACAATGGGTATTTGGGTTAAGTTATGCATCCTCCGGCACGTGGCTCTGCTTGCAGGGTGTCGATAAACGACTATTGTTCTTGCTCGATAATTGACGAACTGTCAATCACTAACAGGGGCGGATCAGAATCGCTGAGATCAAAGCATTCTTTGCTGAGATAACGTGACTTACTCGGAGGCTCAAATGTGGGTGAATTTCAAAGACTCGGTTCTGCGAACCTCTCAGAGTGCCCCCCCCCCCCCCCCACCCTACAGACTTTATAAAACCAACCGAGTCTTTGGCACAGAGCATAATATATGGCTATCAATTTGTGTAATCACTTCAAAGACCAGACATGTGCAATTTTTAAAGAGCTCTCTAATTGCCAATAGTTTTCTCTGTTCCCCGAGTTCATCTTAAAAGGTCCAGACGTTGAACTCCTGGCATATTTTAGTCACACATGACTCGAGCAATACATTTTAAGTCCACGCTATACTGCCAGCGTTGGCATGCGCAACACCGGATTTTGACCCAACATCAAATGTTGCACATGCTAATGAGCAGATATTATTCGCTGCGGCTGGAGGTATATCATGGGCTTTAGTATCAAGAGGGCATCAAGTATTTTTAGATTTTTCATGAGGAACGAAAGTCAAATTGGTCGCATTAAGCCGAGACCTATGATTTTCTGCATTAATTTACCTTTTCCCATAGACCCCTAGCCATCCATTTAGTCAAATGAGGAATTCCTTAATCTGACCTAAATAGTCCAGCAACTGAAATATCTTCCTGGCATAAGGTACCTAAAGGGATTTGCCTGGACACCAACCACTCACAGGATATGGAGTTGTGTCACACATGGTCGAGTTGGCTAAATGCATGGTCAAGTTTGTTAGCAGTTGGTTTGGCAAACCTTTTTGGAAAATAATGAGACTATATAATGGGAAAAGTTCCCAACTTTGAAATATATGTGGCACTTAATTTACACGGACTAGTTGACTAGACTCCCTTGTCCAGGGTGTGGATCATTAGTCTAAACCCATTTGTCTTACCAATTTCCTCTCTAATTGCCCATTTAGTGCCCGCCATCCAATTTTTCTAAAAACCAAAATGTCTAATATCTCTTTGGTCCTGAATGCCCATCTAGTCTAATGTCCATTTTGTCTACCAACATTTGGTCTAATAACCACAAACAACTAATTTGTCTAATTCCCATTTGGTCTAATATCCATATGGTCTAATATTCATTTGGTTTAATATCCATAACCAACTGGTCTAATATCCATCTGGTCTAATATCCATTTTGTATAATGTCCTCCTGGTCTAATGTCCACCTGGTCTAATGTCCTCCTGGTCTAATGTCCTCCTGGTCTAATGTCCACCTGGTCTAATGTCCTCCTGGTCTAATGTCCACCTGGTCTAATGTCCACCTGGTCTAATGTCCACCTGGTCTAATGTCCACCTGGTCTAATGTCCACCTGGTCTAATGTCCACCTGGTCTAATGTCCACCTGGTCTAATACCCATTTGGACTAATATTCATCTGGTGTATATCCATCTGGTCTAATATCCATCTGGTCTAATATCCATGGATGTTAAAACTAAAATAATTGATCTTGAACATTAATTTATAATATATTAAACAAAATATTAGACCAAATGGATATTACACCAAATGAATATTAGACTAAATGGATATTACACCAAATGAATATTAGACTAAATGGATATTACACCAAATGAATATTAGATGAAATGGACATTAGACCGAATAGGTATTAGACCAGATGGATATTAGACCAGATGGATACTAGACCAAATTTTGTTATGCACAGTATCCTATGCACTGTTAAGCCTGATGTATACTCCACTATTGCTTCATCGCGCGATACTGCGATGAAATTTTACATCGCAATACCGCCAGGGGTGGATTTAATTTTTTTCTGTACTGGCCCGTCAGGCCAGTGAACTAGGAAACCTACTGGCCCTGCAGTTAACTCACTGGCCCAACCATTTTCCATGCTATGGTCATGCACTTGCTTACGCCAAACTTTGATAATTGGCCTAAATGTCAAAATACAATCGGCCCTATATTTGAGCCCTCAGTCCTGAGGAGCACTCAACATTGGGTTGGGGTTTGCGGCACAAAGAGCCAAACTTGGGGCTTGAGAATATGATTTGGGAACTGTATTTTAGGTCAAATGAGAGGTTTGGATATGATGAACTGGCAAAATTTCCCCATGGAGCTAAAATATGTGAGGTTTGTGGCAAAGTAGGGGAATCTAGAGAACTTCAAAAGAGGCGCGAACTGGGAGTCTTGAACGACGCACATACCCATACCGCCATTTCAGATCAGTGCCCCCACCCCCGGGGCCCTCAGTATCTGTGTCTATTTTGTTTAACTTTTTTGCATTTACTTTACACTCAAATTTTTTCCCTCACATACATTTGTAGTTTGTACATTATTATAATTGATATATAAATGGTGTACAAAATTACTCCTCATGTTCTATAAAACAATTATTTGCTCTTCAGGTGCCACTTTGGGAGATAGCTGGAGATAACCTTGGGTCCGTTAATTCTTTTTATACTCGCTCTTTTGCATCTTTTTATTACTAGGAACGTCCTTCCAATTCTGTTTCTTGTAGGGCCTGGTCCACTACAATTGGTTAAGAAATGCTTCATTTCTGCTGAATTATGCAGTTAAAATGCCGCGAAGCAGCGTGATATGTGTGCTGTTATGAAATTATGTCGTAATGTGAGATCAAACTTTCGTGAACAGAACTCATGGTACCTAAATACTGGCCCTCGCTCCTATGCATATAAAATGGCTATAGTACACTACTGCTGATTGACAGAGGGACTAATACACATTCCCTGTGTTAGAGAAGTTGTGTAAGTGGGAGTCAGCACTGAATTAGTGACGGATGCTCTTTGAAAAAGCGAAAATGCAATAAGCATTTTGATGATAATTCACATGGAGGTAAAGCTGGAATTTACAACAAGACCTACCAAACTTCATTTCTGAAAATTCAATTCAACTGGCCCGACGGGCCAGCTCAGTTCAATTCTTACTGGCCCGACGTGAATTTCACTGGCCGCGGGCCAGTACTAAATTGAGCCCTGAATACCGCGCGATAAAAGTCACATATACTTTAGTTGCACCAAAGTTTTAAATTCCTTTTGTCCCCGTCAACGAGGGTGGCCGGATACACCTCACACTCTGCAATACTGCTTTGTGAGGATTTATTGGAGCAAAAGATAATTGACCGGATGCCCTTCCTGACACCAATCCACAGTTTTCGGCGGTGGGCCTAGCCTTTGGGCAACTGATTTTTGCCCTGATGTAAATCTTTCCATCAAAAATAACCTCATCTGAAAGGATTAAGCTGAGAAATGCTTCTTTAATTGGTACACAAATTTCTAATTTTGTATAGGAACAAATACAAAATTCAGCCTGTTTTATATTGAAATATAAACAAATCAGAGTCACCTTTTTCCTCTTTTAAGGCATTTCTGTAGCCAAATACAAGGCAAGAAATGTATTGAGTGTGTATTCTATATGAAATTACTATTACGACACAATATTTGGGTGCCTCAAAAATCTCTCCTTGCAGCTGTATGGAGGCTTTACTTAAAGGCTGACTCAGAGATTTCAAAATATAATATTTTTGTGTAGAAATTAAAACTAGACAACTGAAATAAAGATCCTAAAATGGTTAAAGGTCCATGGCCCGAAGCAAAGCGTCGTCCCCAGAAGCCCCAGATTCTACCGGAAGTGTGTCAACATTTTGGTATCAGGAGAACGCTACTAGTTTTGTCAGTTAAACCACTGTGAAATCTTAGAGCCACTAGCGAAAATGTGCCCTAGTATAATGTTATGCAGTAACTCATGGGGCCTTACAAATCAGTTTCAGGCTCCTCGCATCAAACAGATGAAATATCGGGCGAAACTTTACAGGTGGGGTTATGGAGTGAAGACCAATCTATCAATATGAACTTCAGATCCCTGAAAGCGCACTGTCACTTTTCACAAAATATGAAATTTTCAATTTGCTCTCAAATGATAGTCTAGGCATTGGAAGAACAGAGGATATATTTGATACACATAAAATAATCCCAAAAACAGATAGGGACATAACTTTAATCAACAAATGTGTATATTACATTAACATTTTTGACTCGTACTCATGATAATAAAACCACAAAGGTTATAGACTTGTCAAACAGTGTGGCATAGCGTGAGAAACATGCATACGGAGTGCATTTTCTTGTTTTGAAAGCTATCGTGCTGTTTACCCATAAGGAAGCTGATTTGGTCTTAATCATTTTGGGTGAGGGCTTTTGTATATAAAAGCTTTACAACCATACAAAAATATCGATTTTGAACAATCTTGAGGGCGCACTATTTTTCAAATGTGCCAGTGTCTCTTTAAATTGGGCCATCCCCCTTTAATTCCAAAGTAGAGATGAATCGGATGTTTCGTTTTATAGTACAACAGTGCCATAGGATACCGTGTATAACAAAATTTCCGGAACCAGAATTTTATAACAAAGTTGTGATTTTCTATATGAAGGACTTCGATTTGAGCTTAGTTATTTCACACAGTGATTAGTATATGGACAAGAGTTAATATGCAAAAAACATGATTTGTTTGAAAATCGCGTGCCCCCTCATCGGAAATCTCTGTATCAGCCTTTAAACACACACTGGTGCTTTTTCTGAACATGGAGGCATTGTAAAAAATATAATCTTGTGTCAAACATCGATACACTTACCTGGCATCACCATTTCAATTCCCTCAGGCAATGTAACCACACCAGTGACATCCGTAGTGAAGAAGTAAAACTGAGGGCGATAACCATTAAAGAAAGGAGTGTGTCGTCCTCCTTCATCCTTGGTAAGAATATAAACCTGGATAGGATTGAAAATTCCTTGATGTAGGCTACTGCTGCCAATGGGGTGTATACGGGTCAAAATTAATAAGCCCCCTCAACTGTGTATAAAGGTATATTTTTCTGGAAAAGTTAGGCTCTTTAACTGTTACCAAAAAAATGTGAATGTACACTGCAAATGTTTATATATTAATGTGCAAAAAAATTCACACAACAGATGAAATTCTTCTCCCTGAAATGTCATTCATTTATTAAATTTGCCATCATCCACTGAATTAATACATGAAATTTTGGGCATTGGGAATAGGGGAAACTTCTACACCGTGTAATATGGAATTGACAGTTGCGGATGCTGAAAATTTATAACATAATTCTGACGTAAATCTAGGAGCAGGTGAGTACTCGTTGGTAGCAATGGAAAGCAGATGACCGTGCACAATGCATCCATTGCACCCAAATCAAGTGTCTGTGGTAATTCTGTGTGGTTATACTAGAGCATGTCGGATACTTCTCTCCGGATTTTTTCTATAGTAAACTCCCAATACACGAAAGTCATTTTTAATTACAATGGTCATCAAATTTAATAAATGACCATTTAAGGGAGGTTAACTTTTGTGTAATTTTAGTACCTTTGTTGGGGGGGGGGGGGGGGCATTAATTTTTGACCCGTATAGTACGACATAGTAGCTCAGTGCAGAGATAACCCTTATTGGAATTTAAATTTTAAGTTTTTGGGGCCATTCAGCTATTAGCTGGCAGGACCACTTAGCAATCTAGGTTAAGGAAATTTGTACCTTTCAACCCAAATTTAACTAGCTACAGTGTGGCTATATACCGTATTCGTTATTGTACTTTAGTGTGGTTATAACTGTTCCCAGTGTTATAAAACTAAGCTCAGGTTTGTGTAAAAGGTGTGCTCCATGCTATTTAACTGAAAACTTTTGTCGCTCTAAATGAAAGCCAAACTCCTAGCTATTAGATACAGTATGGTGGTTGTCTGGATACGTGACCATGAGGAGATTTTTTAGGATACGAATTTCTCATAATGCACTGGATCTTTGTAGACCACCTAACCAAAACGTTTTTCGAGGGTTTTATTGGACAAACAAAGTACAAAGAAACACAGGAAACTGTTTTGAACTTGCATATGGCTATTGCGTAATGTCCCATAGAAACACGTGCTGACTTTGGTCGTGCAAGACAGAAACTACTAAATCATATGATTACATAAAGACGGTCGTATTCGCTTCAGGGGTGATCTTATACATTGGAAAGCATTCCAAATAGTCAAAAAAACTGGGGTTCGAATAAAAAAAATTGAGGGACTCCTTTCTGAAATTACTGATTGGCTCTTTAAAACAATATCAATGCCAGTCACAAGCTGGGAAAGAAGAACTGCACCATTGTGGGGTTTCTGTTTGGAATCAACTTCCTGTTAAGTTAAGGTCATTGACCTACACTGAACAACCGAAGTTTTTAAACATGAAAAGGTATCTAATTATTATATTTCTTTTTGGATTTGATTGTATGTTTAATTTTTTTAGGTTTAATGTATATAAGTTATGTATAATTTATTGTTCTTACAGGGCCCTGATTATATCTTTTTTTCTGATTGGGCATTAACATGTTAAAATATGGGGTCATTCAATGCCAAAACAACCAAGTGTGGAACCCACCCGCCAGATTTTGTTGAATGCAGTCAAATGTGTAACATTTTAGGGGTCCAGAGGAGGTCAAAAGGAAAAATTCAATTCCATTCAGTTTGGACGGTATGGGCTCTCAAAGTTTTTACGACTCAGACTATAACCTTGTGATTCAGTATGAAAATAAACTTTATTATGCGTATTTATATAATCATTAGTGGCCACTTGTTGCATAAATAATAAAGCGAGTGAAATTTCTTGCTTCCCCATAGTAAAAATAGCCCCTCAAATAGTTGCCATGGTGCAAATGGTCTAAAAGGGACCACACTAGAGGGCTTATGTGACGCGACCTGATATGAAGTTCTAGCATCTGAAAATATTAGCATAAACTTATAACATCACTGTGATAGAAGTTGTTTTGTATTTTTTGATGTCTTCAGTGAAACAATGAGGATTACATAGCCAGCAAAAGCTAGCTCAGTTTGGTTTAAAAGTGCTGAATCAGAAAAAACATTTCACTATAACCATTGCAAAAATTTGACTAGTATTTTGGGATGTTTTTTTCCATCACTACAGAACCACTTAGATGTGATCAGTATCATCCCAAACATGTCCCAAACAATTCCTACATGAATGTTAGGTGACCCGTTCAAAATTTTAATAGTCTTAAGTCATATCTTTGTACTTTTTCTGTAAACGCGGGCTGAACCTGCTGACTTTTAAACCAAAATGGGCCCAACTTTGCTTCATCTGTTCTTCACTGAAGACATCAAAAATACAAAACAAAACTTATATCACAATGAGTGTTGTGAGTGTATTGCTGAGATTTTTCAATGTTAAGAACTTCATATCAGGTGCACGCGTCAAAAATAAGCGCCCTCTATGTTTGGTTCATTTAGTCCATTTTCGCAACCATGGCAACTATTTTGAGGGCCTATTTTAATAGGGGAGGGGATACAAAGAAATTCTACTGCTATTGATGCTATTGATGCACCAACTGGCAACTACTGTTATATTAAATTCCTTATGAAGTTTTTTTTTTATACGGATTCACCACAATTTTATGTCCGCCGAGTGGAAAATTTGAGAAGAGCCCCATACCTTCAAAATGGAAGGGAATTTGATTTATTTTTCTTTTGACCATCTCTGTCGCACATGAAAAAGGAAATTACCTTGACTGCAATTTCAACAAAATCTGTGAAGGGTGGGTTCCCACACCTTGGTGGTTTGGCCATGGAAGGACCTATGGTGAAACTAAAAAATAATAAAAATAAAATCGTTGTGCATGTGTATGTATGTGTTTGTGTGGAATGTATGTGTGTGTCAATAATTGTTTTTTTTTAATTGACCTCCAATTGACCAAAGTTGAACTTCAATGGAACCAACTTCTGTCATAGGTGCACAAGGGGTTCCCTCATCTGCTGATGAGGGTAAAGGTCATGTTGAAAGGTCAAAGTCATGTGAGGTCAAGTTGTAAAAAATGGGCCGAAAAATGGAAAATTGATCTAAAATGAAAACTTGAACTTCAATTGGAAACCAATCTTTGGTCATAGGTGCACCATGCGGATCCCCTCATATGTTGATGAGATCAAGTCACATGCAGAGTCAAAGGTCATGGGGCGGCCAACAGCTTATATTTATTTGAATATAGCGAGCAACGAAAGCTGAGAACCGCGAAATTCTAGTTAGTATTGTAGTAGTAAATCTGAAGTTTAATCCAGTTTTGTCGCATAAAATGGGCGTAGCCCAATTGGATGGCATTCATTCTCAACCCCACCCTCCTACTCTCCTCCTCCCACTTGCTTCTTCCATGTCGTCTTTGGTCATCCTTCTCTTATTACACTTTGCAATTTGGAATAACTAAAGTTAAATAAATTATATAGGACTAGGGTGATGTTGCGTCATAGGCCTACCATGTTTCAATCCTACAGTCAAGCCAATATTCTTTTAATAATAATTATAAACTTTAAATATAGAGGAGGAGCAGAATATCATAGGTGCCTTAATGAAGGAGTCGTTTAGATCCCACTACAGAAAAGGTCTGACACCTTCGGTAGTAGTATGGACCCTCTACATCATGATCAATGCTAGGTAGGTAGTACTCTCAAATTGGAGTATCACTTTTTCAATAGGGGCCAATTTACAGTTACACAGGGGTCAAACTTTTAACACATGCCCAATCCCTGTTTAAATGTATTGCCATATTCGTCCATCTAATCATAAGGAGTCCAAAAAGTTAGTTTGTACCACTTATGACCATTAGTTTTGGAGGGTATAAGGTAAAACTGGCCGAAAATGGTAAAAAAGGTCAATCCGATTTGTACAGGGTGCAACATTAAAAGTTAATCTCTTATTTTTTTCTGATTATATTTTAAAATACTTGAAAGTTATTGCCTGAGCGGGTAGAGGGCTCTTAAAAGGTTAGTTGTATTATGTTAAATGCTTACTGTACGGAGATAAGGGTCAAGATAGGTCAACACCAATTGGGTTTGTTGACCATGACCGATTTTGTCCCATAACATGATATGGTAACTATGCATTACAGATGGTACAAACAGTATGTCCTTATTTTGAATCATTAAGTTAGATGAACAACTTCTATATTTTCAACAAACTTGGGAGCAACTTCCGCGGATTTTGACCCTGTTACAAATAGAAATGACCATTTTTAGCATTTAGCCATTTTTTCCCCTATAACTCCAAACACCATTGGTCAAAGTGGTACAAAATAACATTTTTGGAATCTTAGTGACCGAGAGCGGACAATCAGGCAATACATTTCAACTGATTGGAGCCATTTTAACATATTACTGTGATCAATGCTCGACCGGATCTTGAGCAAAACATGTGGCATGCGCAGGGATATAAAAATGCGATGCCTTTGTGTACATAGGAGGTGTTAAAAGTTGACCTATGTGTAAACTTACATTGGCCCCTATTGAAAAAGTGGAACACCCACATGAGAGTACTCATCCTATCCTAGGCGTTGTTGAGTATTCAGAGGGTCCATACTAACTACCAAATGTGTCAAACTTTCTGTAATGAGGGGGTAACGATGATGTTTGACCTGGGTCTAGCTCCTCCACTAATAATTTCATCCAAAAATATGTTCATGGCATTTGAGTAATGCCATAGTAAAACTTTTATCTTGGGATTTTCAGTCAAATTGATCGAAAAACCATGGGTGGTAACAACATTTTCATTTGACTAGACTATGGTCCATTATTTAATCCTTAAAGGGATATTCAGAGACTTGGTCCATTATTAAGTCCTTAACGGGATTTATTGGGGTTCGGTGGAGAATCCTGTTTACAAAACCGATTCCGTGCACCAATTTTGGCATTGTGCATCTTCCGCACTGTGCTGAATCTGAACGAATAATAATTTTAACATTGTAATGAGCCTTTTCCCCAAAAAGTTACAAAGCGCAGGCATCTCTAAAGGGCCAGGTAAAGAATCATCAATGTTACAGAAGTGTAAATCAAATTTGAAAAAATTATGCTCTAATCCAAATGGGGGGGGGGGGACCCCAAAAACGATGATAAAAGAACCCAAAATTGCCGCAAGTGTACAAGTGCTCGATATCAAAAAACTGTCTAGCCAATTATTTAGTGTTTTATGTTCACTCCGATGGAGTATAATTTAAAGCATCTACCTCACCCGCATATAATCCAAACACCACAGTGAACAACAGTTCAATTCATAAATGTTAATGCAAGTAAACACGAATAAGCAACGGTAATTAAGTCCGGATTATTTTTTTAAATCATTTAAAAATAACAAACTTAGATTTGAAATCAAAATAAATCATTGTGCGCTTTTAATTGTTAAATATGTCATTTTAGCATGAAAATATCATACCTTTGGCAGGTTTTGCAATATGGCCGCTGCTCTAGATGGCCATGTGGCCGGGTGATGAAATTTGATACAAAACAATTATTTAGAATCTTTAAGTGGTGCAGTGAACCCCGCAGTGAAGCAAATCCGCTCAGCTTACCATGATCACACTACTCCATGATCACACATTTTATCGATAACAGATAGGATACACATGATTACCATGAACGGATCATACACAATTGTATTCAAAGATGAATTAAAAACTTTCTTTATCAACATCACAGTGCACCCACAGTGCACTTATTCATCTCATTATCATGCCTTGAGGTGTCCGATACGTGATAATATTGGATCCTACCCATGATAATGATAAAATTGGATGATTTGCGCCCAATCCACGATCGCAAATTCTCCCGGACCCAGGGATATTCTGAGATTGGTCAATTTAGAATGGTATATGCAACCAACATTTGCTCAAACTTTGAGTTTGTATTTTCTGCAAAGCTTATATCAAAAAATACTCCTGAAATGAAAAAACCTCAAAATGATTCAAGAGAATCTGGATTGAAATAATTCAACACAGTGGCCTATAGGAGTAGTTAAAGCGGCACTGGCACATTTTCACAAAATATGAAATTTCTTCAATTGCTCTCAAATGATAGTCTAGGCCATTGGAAGAACAGAGATATTTTACACATAAAAATAACATACCCCAAAACAGATAGGGACATTGATATGAGGATAAAGACATCCAGGTAATTTGTAGGCCAACTTTAAGTTTTCCATAACTTTAATCAACAAATGTGTATATTACATTAATATTTTGACTCTTACTCTCTGATATTAAAACCACAAAGGTTATAGACCGGTCAAACAGTGTGCATAGCGTGGGAAACATGCAAACGGCCTGCGTGTTCTTGTGTTAAACACCATTTTCGTCGTCTGCTGAATTTCGCGTCGCCGGCGACGCTAAATTAAAAAATTGTTCCGTTTACCCATAAGGAATGTGATTTGGTCTTAATCATTTTCGGGTGAGGCTTTTGTATATGAAAGTTTTACACAGGGCAAAAAATATAGATTTGAAAAATTTTGAAGGCGCACTATTTTCAAATGGCAAGTTGTCTCTTTAAATATTGTCTTAATTGGTTATAGTGTCACATGGTCACCGGTTTAACAAAGAGAAGAGAATTTAGTATTGGTGCCGCCAAACGACGGACGCCTCAACAAAATAACTTGCCCCATAGTTTAAGTTAAGTGCGTGACATTTAACCAAATTTCTTTTTGTGCGTGGGGCCAAAATATCTTGGGCTTTAGTGCAATCTGGGATGGTATGGTGAAGTGGGTGCAATAAGTCCTTGTAGTACAGTACATTTAATTGTGCCCATGTGTGTTTGTGTTCTATAAGGTGTATGCACTATGCAGGTGGATGGTATGAATGTATGAGGTATGCAGGTGTGTGCTTGTGTGTTTGTGGTGTGTGTTATTTGATGGTTGAAGGGAGGTTATGTGTTTGCTGGTGGTGTGTGTGATGGTGCATGGGAGCTACTCCTGCTGTCTTAAAAATTTCTAATTTTAACTCTTCTTCCTTGGTACTGTAATGTGACCATTAGGCAAGGGTAGGGTATATATGCCAAATCTTTCAGGTGTCAGTGTTTACAACAATTTGTTGTTCCATGGCAGCCTCTCCTGGTGGTAACCTTTTTGATGTGTACTTATGTTAATTGCCAAATGATTAATAAATAATAAATAAATATGGCGGCAGAATATTGAATTCATCACGAGAAAGTAAGATTAATTTTGTTAGATTATTCTTTGAACCACCCGTGCTATGCTTACCTCTGCTTTAAATTTGGTGTGAGCTGAGTAGGCACCAGGCTTTATTGGCACCATTCCACGCTAACACTTCATCATTCTCAATCCTAGAAGCAATAGTCCCCACAGTATCCCCAGCCGCACCTGGTCAGGAGTTTTGGAAACATTTCGACACCTGTGGCAGTGAACATGAAAAGTTACACATTGATTGCTTTTGAAGTTTTCTCAGTTTTGACTAGATGAATTAAAAATGAGAAAATAATTTCTCATAAAAGGATGGCCGATGAAATAAAAAATAACCGAATCCTAGATGGTTCGTAATAAAGCAAATCTAATAGTACTTCCAAGGTTACAAAATTAAAGAAATCGGGGGTGCGGGTCCTTTAAAAAGTGGGGACCTTTTTGGAAAATTGGACTTAACCCCTAAAGGGCATTTTGATGGTTTGAACATCTCATCACCAAAAAGTGGACTTTTTATCAATTTCTAAAATTTGGCCATTTTATCAAAAAAATTTGCCAAAGTGGACCTTTTCCCCCTTTTGATACAGGTGGGTCCATGTTTCAATTGTTGGTCAAAGACAACACTAAGTTATGAACAATAGGTGATTTAAGGATTCAAACATTACGAGTGGTTCATCACAGCATCAACAACGATGCGTCCGCATATTTTATCCCGCGAGGGCGGCTTTAGCAAGCTTTAGAAAACGGAAGCCGGAGAGTGAACACTATCATAAAGAAAATGGGTAATGAGCATCTTGCCTGAAAAAATGTCATTTTGGTTGAGGGGTTTCAAGACATGTCCACTGAACAATATTAGTTAGCAAAACAGACTTGTCCACAGAAAACATTTATTCTTAGGCATGGAAATCCCCACTGTCATAATCGAGAGACGTGTCCTACCCCCTGCCCAGGCACAAGACAGAAAACTTGTATTTAGCAGTGGATTGGGGAAAAAACATCCCCCCTCCCCAACACCCCGCAATACCTCACCCCCAACACTCCGCAACACCCCCAACACTCCGCAATGCCCCCTCCCCAACACCCCAAACACCCCACACCCCTCCTCAAACACCCCGGAAACATCCCGTAACAGCCCACCCCCCTCACCACACCCCGTAACAGACCACCCCATCCCCAACACCCCTTCTCCTCCCCAACAGCATCCCCCTCCCCAACACCCACCCCCTCCCCAACACCCCTCAACTCCCCCACACTTCAACACCCAACCCCCGACAAACACTCCTACCAGATCCCCAACACCCCACGATCCCATCTCCAATTACCCCGAAACCCCAACCCCATCCTCCACCCCCAACACCCGCAACACTCCACCCAACACCCTTAAACACTCCATCCCCTTCCCCAAACACCAAACAGCACCCCTCCCCAGCAACATGCAACACCTTCCTCAACACCCTGCAACCCCAACACCCTGCAGCACCCACCCCCTCTCTAACACACGCAACATTCCCCTCCCCAACACACCACAAAACACCCCACACCTCCCAACACCCACATGCTCCATGTAACACAGAAATTTTCCCTAGCCAATGTACTGTTTCAGGGATACAGCATATGCATATTTAATTCTGAGATTCAATTGCATCACAAAATGCCCCCTTTCAATTGGCCCATCATGCATTTTGAACTATATTCACCGAGGAACGAAGGATAGAGAAGGCGAGGGAAACAAGAATATTCTCGCCCTTTACCCTACCCTCTTTTCCCTTCTCTGTTTTCTCCTCTCAATGACAACATTAAAACAAATATATTAAAAACATAACACACGTATAAGATAACAATGCTGTGGAGGAGATGACCAAAAGGCCAAGAAAGGCCAGAAGCAGTCACCCGACCAAATGAAAAAACTTAACTTCTTCTCTAATACTGATGAGACACGCATGTCAATTGTTGCAACCCGTTTGCCATCCAATTCAACCCGAGGGGATGTCGAAGTTGAACGGACCACAGGAGATGGCAAAAACGGAACCGCAAGGACAGAGAGGGGAAGCCAGTTCCACGCCATATCCTGGTTAAACTCTTGCGATCTCACAGATAAACTGGAATCATACGACGTCAACGCCGCGAGCTTGGCAGCTGAACGATTACGCATTGTTGAAGGACCCAACCACCATTTGATCTTGAAGAACAAACGAAGGGGGAGCATGCAGTGGCATTCTGTACAAGGAGGGGTAAGAGGTGCGATTATACGTGGAATGTGTCGAGATAGACAAGGTAAGCCAGCTGTATTTTATGACAACCCAAATGCTCTTATCAGTGTTAAAGCACAAAGAGATGCAGTGAAGAAGTAAAGCCGTCAGTATAGCGCATGAACTTATGTGACTATGAGATGAACAGAAGGTATGGACTATGAGACTAGAACAGACTTGTCAGCTTAGGACATTCAAGACTCAAATTTGTTTTTTTTATTTAACATACAACGTGGACGTTCGACTTTGAAAATAATGCTCTGGTCCAGGTGGCCAAGCTTCTTTGATTTTGATTTGGACTGGTGTGTCTCGGGCACCTACATTACTGCCCAGTCCACGGACGCTTTCACTAGCTGCGTACTTTGCTTTGCAAAAATTGTTTGGTTACCCCCCCACCCCCCCTTTTTAATTTTTTGTTTTGTTTTTTGTGTATACATATTTCCGTTTTTGTCCTTTTGTCATGTCTTGTCTATGTGCGGTGTGCCTTAAATATGTTAAAGAAAAATCACAGAAGAAACTCGATACTTACGGATGGGAACTAAAAAGGTTGTCGCTTGCTTTCGCCTTCGTTATCCTTATATTAAAATTGAGCAGCCACCCTTTCTTTAGCCTCTGAGGAATCCCCGGTGCTTCCTCCCACTTTAAACTTCCCCCCTTTCTCACCTTTCTTAGTCTAACCCCACCTACTTTTTCCTGGCCTACTTAACACTTTGCCCTTTTTCCCTTTTCTTTGTTTATTTTTTTCTTTCCATGTTATTGCATAGCCCGCTTACTATTATCTCCTGTCTCCATACATCTTCATTCCCCCCTTCCCTCACCTCCACTTCCCCAAACCCGTTAATTAGCCACTGAGCCCGCATGCCCCGTCTGTCTCTTTTACTGTTCCTCCTTGCCCTGATCCTACTGCTAAACCAGTTCTCTTACTACTACTTCTCTTTTCAGCGATTTGCTTCCTGATATGTTCTCAACATCTATCACTCCTGTTGATCGGCTTATCCCTTGACCTCGATTTTTTGTTCACTTTGCTTTTAAAATAGTCACCCCACTTTTCTGTCTCGCCTCCGTCTATTTCTCCCCTCTCTTGTACTTCATAACTTTTCTTCTTTTGTCGCCCTATTCTTCGCGCGCTACGTTTTTATCGCAAAAAATATGTTCATAAAAAATGTAGCAATGTGACAAAACAATGAATGCGTAAAAATATTATATCAACTTCTGGCAGTGTGAAGTTTGTTATGATCAAATTATGCTTCCCTTTAATCAATATAACTAATGAAAGTGAGTACTTGCTTGTGTTGTTTTTAACATGTTCGATGTAGGCCCATACTACAAAAATCACAAATTTGAAGATTTTGCATTCGATCCTCTTAAAGACTATATAGGTGATACTAAGTGGAGCAAATAGCGTCACTTACACAATATAATAGGAGATATATACGGATGATAGCATGAATGAGCAAGCAATGTGTAAACAGTAACAACCGATCAATAGTTAAATGTGAAAATAAGAAGTGTCCACAAAAAATAATTTGATTCTCTAAAAGATTCTTAAATACTTGTAATATCACTTTAATATTATCGGACTTTCAGAAAAACATCGCTAAGGACAAACTCTGGGGACTATTTTAAAATTGATGGTTTAATATGGGAAGTCATGACCGTAGTGATAAAGGAGGGGGGGAGTTTGTCTATTTGTTGATGATTAACTGGTTAGTAGTAATGGCATGATCTTAGTTCATATTCAAACATCATTCTACCACTGAAACCTTGTTTATTTGGATTGAGCGTCCAACAAGCAAAAAATGTATGTGTAGGGATTGTTATACAGACAACATGATCATGGATGTCGTTGAATTTACTCAATATATGACAATTGATGAGGCGAAAGGAGTAAGAAATACGTTGTACCTCCCTCGCCCCCTGCATACACTTCTCCCCTTCTTTTTTCTCTCCCCCGTCCGACCCCCCCATTAGATACCCTATACCTTGCGAGCTCCTTATGCCGCGGTGAAAACAAACTAATACAATTATGGGAGATTTTAATATCAATTTGCGTAATGAAGATGTGCAGCTCCCACAAAGAGTTTTATTGATCTCATTGACCATCTTATTCTTGTATCCGGAGTATTACAAAGCCTACTAGAATAACTTCAAAATCTGCAACTCTATTGTTTAATTTTCCAAAACGCGGCACTACTAAAACAAAAGGCTGGTATATTAGTGATTGATATAAGTGATCATTTGCCTACTTTCCTTTCCACTGACTTATCTCCTATACAAGAAAATGGTGATACTAATATAGAAATCAGAGACATGAGTGAAGAAAAAAAATGGGTTTTTAAAAGTAGATTAAGTTGGTGGCTTGGAATGCAGTTTGTGTATCTGAAGATATAGATGTATCATATGGAGTCATTTATAAACAAGTTTAACTTATTGTATGTGAATTGCTTTCCAAAGAAGAATATTGGAAAAGATCTGGCTGCAAAACATAAGCCTAATTCCGTCGGATAACCTCAGCACGATGAACAGGACATTCGAAGATAACGTTGTTGTATAAAAAAGCTTTAGATCAGCTACAGCAAATAATTGTTAAAAAATATAATAATTGTTTAAAAATCGAAACAAAAATGAATTACTGCACCCTTAGTTTGGCCCCCAAAGCAAAACTATTTTAGTGCATCACTTGTATAAGAAAAACATAGTATGAGACAATACCTGGAAGATTTTAAATTCTCTTCTCAGAATCTCTAAAAAGCCAATCTCGAGCAAGTTTGTGAAAAATGAGAAATCAATTACTGAACCTAAGGAAAATTGCAAATGAGTTTACAGTTCCTTTGCCAAATATAGTCATACACAGCTTCTATAAACCATACTGGTTAATGACTTAAATTCATATTAGAAATTCTCATTTAGTGCTACCATGCTTTTGAAACCTACTGAGAGATAGAAGTTCTCCCAATTATTAGAAAACTAGGAAGACATAAAGCCCAGACACGACAATATTTAGTCGAATGTAAAAGTTAGTTGCGCATGAAATTGCATATCCCCTTATGATTTTAATCAATCGCTCTCTTAGTACAGGCAAAGTTCCTAATGATATAGATTAGCTAAAAGTTGACCAATTTACAAAAGAATAGGCAATGAAGGTTGGAACTATAGACCCGTTTCAGTACTACCGACTTTTCACAAGTCTTGGAAGCATTGTACATAACAGATGTTATAGTTTCTTGGTTAAATATAATATATGCTATAAAAAAACAATATGGTTTAGAAATAAGCATACACTTATATGGCTGTGGTGGATTAGTTAAAAAATATAAGTGATGCCATTGACAATGATAAACTTACCTTGGTATTTTTATGGACTTGTCAAAGGCATTTGGAAACAATTGATCATAATATTTTAGTGGATTAATTATATCATTATGGATTCCGTGGAACATCACATGCGTGGTTTTTGGATTACCTTTCAAATAGGAAACAGTATGTACACCCCCCCCCCCCCCCCCCCCATATAAAACAGGTAACTTCGTTTTTTCTTTCTCTATAAAAATGTTATATGCGGTGTGCCCACAGGGTTCAAATAGGACCAGTGATTTTCATTTATACATGAATCGATATTGTTCTACCATCAAAATGATGCCATAATTGCTCTTTGCAGATATTACTACCATGTTTTGTCAGATAAAGAGGCTTAAGGTACTCTATAATACTATGAATGCCGAGTTACAAAGTAGTCTGTAATTGGTTCAAATGTAACAAGCTATCTCATCTGCTTCTAAAACTAATCTTATGTTATTTGGGACTGTTCACAAGACAAAAAATGCTCTGAACAGTAGTTCAATATATTTAGATGGTTGGTCAACTGAGAAGATCTCAAACCAAAAGTTTTTAGCTAACTATAGATGAAAACTTAAAAATGGAAACCTCATATGGTAATCGGTGTAAGTTATGTTCCAGAAATTTGGGCGTCCGAAGAAGATTAAACATTTACTTCCTAAAACTTCATTTTAAACTATATGTTCTTTTTATGACCATACGTGTTCATATGGAATTTTGCTCGGGGCAATGCATGTCAGACATTATTATGAAACTACTAAAGGTTCAGAAAAGAGCTCTACGTATAGTGGCAAATAGTTCATATGTGTGTCATTCAAACCATTATTTAAATTAAAACCTCCAATATTTTGAAAAATATATGATAAAGAATTAGGTATCTTTATGTACAAATATAAATGGTTGGCTTCCATCATCTTGACAGCTTTTACGACTAGAAAGTGTCAAAGCATAACAAGGAACAAAACTAATTTCAGATACGATATTCATAAAATAACACTATTTTTACCACTGGCCAAAATTATGGAATAATCTGCTAAATTAACTAAAGATGACACAAGGGAAATTCATTCAAAGCTGCTATTTCTTCATTCCCTTTGATGAGCTCCTACCATCCCTTGTTTTCCACCTTTTGATTGCTGAATAATCGATAAAGAGATGCATTTTAGACTACAAAGTCATGAGCGATTGATAAAAATGTGTGTAGGCCTCCGCATTCGTCGTGTCGTGTCTGTTTTCTTGTCTCGTCTGTGTTTGTGTGTATTTGTAATTGCTAAGGGATGCAATGATTCTTCAGGCCTCTGCCTTTTAAATTGCATCCCTCATCTATTTATTAAGGAGTTTTTGTTCATATTAAGTTGTATTTGATGGAAAATTGAAATAAATTGTCATTTGTTAATTTGTTTTTAATAACAGTTAAACATAAAATTGAAAGAAACGTAATCATACAATCAAACAAAGGGAAACAAACAGCAAGCTCCAAGGGAAATATTTTATAGATAAATTGATGATGAATGATAGCATAATTTATAATTTTTTTCTGATTCTTTAAATTTGGTAACGTTTTTGAGATCATGTGGGATGAGTTCCACAAGACTTGGTCCACTTGATCTGACCTCCTTTAGAAGCCCCCCAAAACTAGTTTTATTTTTCTGCAGTTCATAATTCTGTGCATATCTCGTTTCATAGTCATGACAAATTGACTCTTTATGAAATAATCCATTGAAAATTGATGGAAGGTTTTGGTTGACTATTTATATAGAAATATTCCCAGTTCTGTTTGAAATTTCATATACATTTAGAAAATTAGTTATCTAAATAAGGCTTACTATACTCTTAAGTGCAACATTACAAATATTTCGGACAGCCCGTTTTTGTAGTTTCATATTCACTTTATCCAGGTAGTCTTACACGAATTACCCCAAACCAATATTCCATAATTTAAATACGATAGATAAGTGTACAGTATAAGGAATGCAAAATTCGTTTTGGTATAAGTGTTACAGTTTGTTCAGTACCAAACCAATTTTAGATATAGTTTTGAGATAGCATAATATGTTCCTTCATTAAATTCTCGTTCATTATAACACCTAGGGAATTTCGTTTATCAACCCTGGTAAGATGTGTACCATCGAGTGAAAGTGTATATTATGTCATATTTGGCAGTGTTTGGCGGGTACCCATAATATAAAATTTTGTTTACTAGCATTACTACAGTTTGTCGATTTGAACCAATTTGTAACTTATGAGCTCACTGTTTATTAAATTCAACCTACTTTCAATTTCATTATTTGAGTAACCAAAATAGTAGTGTCAATCTGCAAAGAGATCAAATTCCAATATTGATGATGTATTAAATATCTTGATAATAAGATAAACAGTAGAGGGGCCTAATAGTAACCTTGGGGCCACACCCACTTGTATGTCTTTTAGATCGATTTACAGGGACTTATTAAAAACAAATTGCTTTTTTTAGAAGATACGTTTTTAAACCATTCCAATGCAACTCCCTCTAAAGCCATAATGTTCAGTTATATAAAGTAAAATGTTTATGATCTATTGTATCAAACGCCTTAGACAAATATAAGTATATTACCAACAGTGGCTTCATTGCCTTATACTGCACATTAATTTTATCTACTAATTCTATAATTGCTATGTAAGTTGAATGGTTCTTTCTAAAACTGAATTGTTTGTTATTTAAAATGCTGTATTTTGTTCCTATACACATTCTAACAAGTGAAACAAGGGCGTTCAAGGATATCTTAGAAAAAAGGGCAAGAATCGAAATTGTCGGGAGTTTGAATAAATATCGGCATTTTGCAGTTTATTCATTTGGAAAACATTACGGTTGAAATAACGGTTAAAATCATAGCAAGTGGCTTACTGATCTCCTTAGCGGTTCGCTTTTACAATATAAATTGCCGCTGTTTATCAGGGCCTTGAGCTTTTGTTTTGGTCACATTTATTACTAATGATTTGAATTATACATCTCAACAATTGTGTGATAGATAAATACATTTGGAGTTGGATTTTTTAAATAATCATAATATTTTTTTGCCAGAACTATTTATATAGCAGCGAGTTAGATATCACTATGATTCACACAAAAGGATGGATAGCCAAGACTAGTCCTTAAGAAAGGAATTTTTGCATATCTGATGTACCTTTTCAGCGAAACAGCATTATGCATATTTAATTAGCTCATTTGCATCCGAACCACATATATCAATGGCAAAGAGTGCCCACATAAACGCTGCCATGCAGTGAAGGAATTTGGTGTATCCGCTGTCCCCGTTTCAAAATATAGCAATGAAGCTAATTTTTGCACCATGCATTAGTTTTCATTCATACTTCTTTGCCCAAATATGCCCAAAAATCTAATCGGGTCGAGAACTCTCTAGCCCACGTACTCCCTTCCACCATGATTCCGTCATTAGACGCCTTACGGAACTCCCGAAAACAAACGCTTGCATATTTTTTTTGTAAATTATTAAAATTACATAATAATTGAGAACCCATCACCTGCTTCTTTCCACCAAGTTACACAGCGTAGCCCTTACAGAACTACCAGATAATTGCCCACAAGTCAACACGGATGGACATACATACAGACATAAAATGAGTACTAAGTCTCTGCCGACCAAAGTTCAGGCAAGACAAAAATTTGGTTTAAATGCATTCGAGAAAATTTAAATTGAAAATTTTTTTTGGATCGATCAGGTTTTTTTATGTAATTGTACAGCGATAATTTCTATTTTTCACAAATGAAAGTTACTTGATAAAATTTAGTTGTTTAGAAATTTCCTAGAATAAAATTTTATTCAATTTTCTGCACGCTTTTTCTACACGAGGTGTAAATGAAAGAGCAGAACCGTAAGCAACAAAATGTACATTTTCAAAAACTTTGCAAATGTCTGGACCTTGGCACAGTGCGATCGAAAAACAATGCCGAGATACTTATTTTTTTTTGTGCCATGTGTATATATGTGTCTGCGCTCTCCATTACTTGGTTTATTGGTTCAGTTGGTTCAGGCAATCAGTTATGTCTTTTCCTTTGAGGTGTCTGGGATCCCATTCTATTACAAATCGCTTAATTTTATAATAACTAGCATTTTTTTAGCAGTTCTCGTGTCGGCGCTGTACTAGATTTCCTACAGACAAAGCCAACAACTGGTTGCAAAATATAACATTTATGAAGAATTATGGGGGGGGCACAATTTCAAAAAACTTGTGCTGTTTTTGCTAAGTAATTTTTAAAATTAAAAAAAATATATAAAAACAGAAAAGTGAAATAGGTTTAAATTGAATCCTCATCCTATTTTGGACTATACTCCTTAGAGTCCGTCAAGAACCCCCTCTCTCGCAACAATCATTGACCTGCCACCGGGAGATTGCTCCCGGTCGGGCTTCTACTACCAGGCATCTCTGTTAGAAACGACGGAAATTAGCTGAGTTCATTTTTTAATACTTTGCTCTACCTTGTCACCATTGTCGTCACTCCCTCCCTGAGGTCCCACCAGTTTCTACTAAGTCTTCTCCGACTTTGATCACAAACCATATTAATTCGACCATTAACCAGCCGTACCCCCCGGCGTCCACTGACTAATGTGAAATAGGAGATATAGTTTATAAATGACCAATATAATAAAAATGAAGAATTTCTCTGAATTCTTTTAAACTATAATTTTTGCAGTTTTCTCGTGTTTCACGCCACTATTTCAAAGAAAGTGAGCTGTGGGCCACTCCGCCCTATCCTTCAACTTGACCGTAATGCCTTTGACCGTTGGCCCACATGAACCTTTGAACTAACAAATGATGGATCTCATGTTGCACCTAGACTCAGGTTAGAACTCAACTTGTCAATGGAGTCAATTTTACATTTTAGTTAGCCCTATTCTTTTAACTTGAAATCACATGACCTTAATTAACCTACCGTGACATTTGACCTTAGCAATGTGACCTTTGACCTTAGCAACATGTGACATTTGACCTTAGCATGTAACATTTGACCTTTAGCTGTTACCTGGGTTGACCTCATCAATATGAAGGATTCCATGGTGCAGGCTATGACAACCAGGAGTCGGTTTAAACCGGGTTTTCAATTTGAGAAGTCAATTTATAAAAAAACATTCTTGTGACACCTACACACACAACTTAGCACACAAGGATTGCTAAGTGGTCCGCCAGCTATGCTGGTGGCCACAAAAAATAAAAATAAAGCCATTTTTTCATGTATTTCATTTATAGTACTGCCCAGGGCTCATCTTTGAACACACAGTAGAATGGGGAACATTCTCACTGTGTCTATGCGAAATTGCAGTTTTTGTCTTGCATGTGAACTTTATAACGTCCTTTGTAATGTAATTCTAGGCATGTTTTGGTACTAATTTTGGTAGCAAGGAAAGATGACAGCGAGGCTATCCATTGATCCCAACATCAAGTGTCTGTGGTATTCCTGTGGTGTACTAGACATGTTTTGGGTACTTCTCTTCGGGGATTGTTCTCTAATTTGGAAAATCGCCCATGCCATGAAAGTTCCTTTTAATTTGGTCTCAAATTTAATAAATGACATTTCAGGGACAAGTTAACTGTTATCTTTTTTTACAGTGAACACTGTCCACTTTTAAAACAGGTTAAGAGCCTACTTTTCCAGAAAAATATAACCTTTGTGGGGGGGGGAACTTATTTTAAAAAAATGGTGGCTAAAATCCACTAACCGCAGTCTTAGTGACCCTACTCATGCCATGTAGGTCAATTTGGCCCCAAAAGACAAAAAAAAAAAAAAAAATAGACAAAAATTTTTAAAAATAAATTATCAAATTACTGGTTGCATAGTGACCATGTTTTGACATCCTTATTTTTTCTTTTTTTTTTGTGGAAAACAAAGACGAGGGGTTGACTTCCTGAAACTGGGTATGTGAGTGGCCCCTTGAACCTGCAAAGACCAATTGTATTGTGTAGTAATCAAAGGTCCGTAAGAGGTCATTCAGGTCAAAGGAATCAGTGGGAGCGCGTCATTTTCTCGGGTGAGTGAGTGCGTATTCCAGTGTTATTGACAACTCAACAACAATTAGGCGCATAATGCATTAAAGAATGTAAAAAAATTAACATATCAATATACGACTCAATATTAAAACTTCACTTCAATAAATTCCAAATTCACAACACTTATCAAAAGATACACTGATGAAACCAGATCATCACTCTCGCATTGATCAATACAAACCCTTGATGCCAACAATCACAAAGACAATCTACAGAAAAACACAGCTAGAGATGTCCTGAAACATTCCTAATTTATATAAACATCATACCTGATGAAAAATTCATCACGCATCCCTCATGTATCATCAAAAATTTCAACAACTCTGCAAACAATCACTCAGACACGCAAAACCGAGATCCCTAAAAAACAAATCAATAAAATTAAACATGAAGGCAAAGCTCCACAGGTTTCCATACATGGTCTCATAACTGACCATGTATATTTACTGAAAAATAAGTTTAACATAGTAATGCACTGAGATTTACACCCACTGATACACTGATTTAAGCTCAAACACATCTATACTTATGCAAGTTACAACAATTACCTATACAAAACATGAAAAATAACACTTTATATCATTTAAAACACTTTCAAAATATATTAAGGGAGCTTGTTCCGTTTATGTCTATTGTGTTCTATAACTTGATAATATGAGAAAAATCCTGGCACTTGCACATAAAGCCCCATCAGTACCGTGGGAAACAAACTTACGGTTTTGATGGTAGAGGCAATAATGCATATTGCAAAGCCTGACTAATATTTTAAAATTGTATATAACCACTAAAACAGTTGTTTTTGTTTATATCTTGGAATAAAAATGGATTTGAACGGCTCAAATTTTCGGAACGCACAATGAGAAAAATAGGCCTTTTGATCTGATATCAAGATCATACACTAGTCCGGTTACATCAGGGGGTCCCAAAGATGTTTGGGAAACACGCACCTTTATACATCTTATATACAAGCATAAATATTACATCTTACAATAAGATGCCTGATAAGTTTGCAGCTCTTTACGTGACATGTTTGGACAGCGGGCCATATTCTAAACCCCAAACCAGCAAGGGGGATCTATTTTTTTTCAGAGAACAATGGGCGACATTCCTGGAACTTTTGGGGGGGTGGGTGCCCCTTGACCTTCCGAAGAACCCGAGTTTTGTATTGGTTAGTGGACCAAAGTTCCATAGGGTCCATGCAAGTCAAAAGCGAGGTCAAATGGGGAAACATTTGTTTTGACATGATATTGGGTGAGTGAGTGAGTGAGTATTAAAAATTTAACGACAACTCAACACACTTGTTTCATATCGTGTCATTACATTTTGGTCCTTTTAACATTAATATAAAAAACAATGCAATATTAAAACTGTCAATTTCAATTCAAATTACAATAACAATTCAAAATGATCCACATCATCAGTTAGGAACCAGAGCATCACCTATACCATGTAAAAAAAACAAAATAAACAACCTACTATGGCAAGATACCACTTACAAAACATGCCATGGCAATACAACAAGTTCAAAAAAGAATACTGAGACATTTAATAACTATAACACATCATAGACCGTGACAAAGGTCATCATTCATCCATGTACCCAGCAAAACTTTCAACTTCAGATAATCAACATCACATCAGAACTCAACATAGATCCCCCTTTACAGACCAACTAAGATTGTCTCGTACCTTTTATAATGGTCTCCAATACACCTTGGCAATTTATGCCCAAACTTATCGATTTTAAATTCAATCAATTCTACAGTAAGAAACCCATACATGCTACTATTTACTCTATTACAAAAAAAATAAATAGGTGGGTCTTACATATGTACAACGTAATTGATAAATTGTTTGGTTTTTCTGTTATTTGATTTAAAAGCTACAGTAGCGTAACGAGATACAACAGAACATCTTAACATGATATTTGGAGGGTAGGGGTTTATTGCTCGATGCCGAAAGGTCATTACAGGTCCATTCAAGTCAACGGAAGTCAAATGGGTAAACATGGGGTGTACGGGAACTTGGTGTGGTTGATTTTGAGGCCAAATCTTCCAGGTCACGCCTAGGGTCATCGGGGTCAGTCAAGGTTAAAGGAGGTCATATGGGGTAAACTTTGTTGTATCCAGACAAAATTAAATTAAATATGTCATATTCTGAATATTTGGAAAATTTGGTATTGATGTTAAGCTTAAGTCACGTAGATTACATATAAACAAATAATTGAAAATGTCCCACATTTGTTGAGTATGTTGCCCTTTTAATTTTCCGCCCAATAGCGTACTCAAACGATTCCGCACTCCACCTCGCAGGCATGGTGACGTCAATTGATGACCATCCCTAATTTACGTCGTTGTGACCATCTTATCGAAGTGTTGCACTCAATAATAATTAAACACAACGAAATGACAACAAAATGTCATCTGTAACTTATTTTCAAATTTTAGTACTTTCATTAATCCATCAATATTTAAGTGTCAGCAATAACAATTCGAGCAAACACGATGTTTTGGTCCATCACTTTGACAATCACGAGGAGAGCAAATGGGCGTTTTTGATCAATGAAGTCGGGCGAAAAATCCGCCCGTTTCTTCGTATGTCAAAAAAGCAAAATTAAAATGCTCCATTTTGTTAATTACATCAAATTGTATTATTTTTCAGGAATTCGTGATGTATGTACATATTTTATGAATGTAATTAAACTGAGCTTGCCAAAAATCTTGACATATTTCCTTTTAACTCGAAAGAACGAGTTTGGTATTGGTTAGTGGATCGAAGGCTTCAAGGGTCATTCAAGGTCAACTGAGGTCAAATGGGCGAGTGCCAATTTTGCAAAACGTTTTTCTATGGGAGTGTGATCTGTGCACTATGATGAGATTGCGATTTATTCGTATTACACATTTGGCACCGACGACCCTCTTGGTGGTGTGGACATGAAACGTGGAGGGTGGGTGTTGATTGATGCCAGGTCATCAGGGTCCTTCAAGGTCAAATGAGGTCAAATTGGGTAAAATGGTGTAACCAACAAAACTTTGGTGGGCGGGGTCAATTTTGTGATGGCAAAAATTAAAGGTCACGACAGGTCATCAGATGTCATTCAAGGCCAAAGGAGGTCATGGGTTAAACTTTGGGGTCGATTCCATAATTTTAATGCTCACGACAAGTCATCAGGGGTCATCAGTCAAAGAAACCACAAAACCTAGGGTGCCAGTCCAGCCAGGTATCGCGAACACCTGGGTATCACCCGTATAAATATTATACTATATAATGATAATAATTGTCCAATAATGTTAATGAAAAATACTCACTTGATAAAATTATATCAGGGGTGACAACCTGCAGCCGGTGGTCTATTTGCGGCCCTGAATAACTGTCATGCGGGTCACGACCCTTCCAAAAAAAATAAAAGCTAAATCCCAATGAATGGATTTTTAACAAAAATAAAATGTCCTTAAATACATCACACTGATAAGAACATACGCCCCATAACCACAGCACCCCCATCAATCCCCAGCCCCCAAGCCTTTCCCCTCCCCCCCCACGTATTCCCTAGCTCCCCGCACAGAAACACACACACGTTCAAATGCCGATCATCCATAGCTGCAATAATAGATCAACATATTATAAGGATGATTATTGCTTGTGGCCCACAATAGTTTTTGTATCACCAATGCGTCTAGGGCGGGAAAAAGGTTGGACACCCCTGAATTATAAGATTACTGTTTTGGAAGCCCTCTACACCAACATACCATAAAAAATTATAAAATATTAATTAGTATTATTAATAATGAAAATATTAGAATTATATCCGAAGAAAAATAGAATTATTATAAAGAATAAGTTTTAAATAATAAATTGACGCCATCTACACTGATATGGGGAGGGGTTAAAGACTGTTTCCAACAAAAAGTCTACGTTGGTCAAATTAAGAGTGGTTCATCCCACACGAAGGCAAACCACTCCAGGGAAAAATATTCACTTGTCTAACTGCCTGGAGAAACTAAGTAGTTAAAATATTCATCGTGTCTACCTCGAGAACTAAGTAGTTAAAATATTCATCTTGTCACACTGCGGAACTGTAAGTAGTTAATATTCATCCTTGGCTACCTGCGGAGACTGTGAGTTAAAAAATTGTCATCCTTGGTCCTACCTGCGGAGAACGAAGGAGTTAAAAATTCAATACCGGCTTTTGTATGTAAATATACTATTCTGATGCTATCCGCATTCTGGCCCCCTGCGGGTTCGGGGTTTATTATTAAATGAAAATATTGAATTATATATAATAAAAATAGATTTATAATATACTTGTGTTACATATAAAATGAAGCCCTCTAACTTATATGGGGAGGGGGTTGAAAGACGTTTCCAACAAAAGTCTCGTGTGTCAAAATTAAGAGTGGTTCATAACCACAAGAAGGCCACCACTCCAGGAACAATATTCATCCTTTCTACCTGCGGAACTAAGTGTTCAATATTCATCCTTGCTACCGCGGAGAACTAAGTAGTTAAAATATTCATCCTGCACCTGCGAGACTGTAAGTAGTTAAAATATTCATCCTTGTCTACCTGCGGAGAACTGTAAGTAAGTTAAAATATTCATCCTTTCTACCTGCGGGAACTTAAGTTTTAAAATATTCACTTGTCTCCTCGTAGAACTGTAGTAGTTAAAAAATTGCATCCCTTTCTACCGCGGGACTGTAAGTAGTTAACAAATATTCATCTTGTCTACCTGGGAGAACTGTAAGTAGTTAAAAAATAGTCATCCTTGTCTACCGCGACAACTGTAAGTAGTTAAAAAATATGCTCCTTGTTCTACCTGCGGAGAACGTAAGTTTTAAAAATAGTCATCCTTGTCTACCTGCGGAGAACTTAAGTATTAAAAAAAAATATCATCCTTGTCTACCTGCGGAGAACTGTAAGTAGTTAAAAATATTCA
This sequence comes from Ophioderma brevispina, assembly GCA_023653785.1. Lineage (NCBI taxonomy): Eukaryota > Metazoa > Echinodermata > Ophiuroidea > Amphilepidida > Ophiodermatidae > Ophioderma > Ophioderma brevispina. Next base: position 58,264 of record JAMKCH010060829.1, read on the forward strand.
TCCTTGTCTACCTGCGGAGAACTGTAGTAGTTAAAAAATATTCCTCCTTGTCTACACTGCGGAGAACAGTAAGTAGTTCAAAAATATTCACCTTGTCTACCTGCGGAGAACTGTAGTAGTTAAAAATTTCATCCTTGTCTACCTGCGGAAACTGTAAGTAGTTAAAAATTTCATCCTTGTCTACCTCGAGAACTTAAGTATTAAAAATATTCATCCTTGTCTACCTGCGGAGAACGTAAGTAGTAAAAAAGATTCATCTTGTCTACCTTCTGAAACTGTAAGTAGTCAAAATATTCATCCTTTCTACCTGCGTAAAGAAACTGTAGTAGTTAAAAAATTCATCCTTGTCTACCTGCGGAGAACGGTAAGTGTTACAAAATTTCCTCCTTGTCCTACTCGGAGAACTGAAGTAGTTAAACAAATCAATACCGATTTATGTAATATACGAGTTCTGATGCTATCCGCATTATGGCCCCTGCGGGTTCGGGGTTTATATTAATAATAAAAATAATGATGTCATTTATATCTAATAAAAATAGAAATTATATAAAGAATAATGTGTTAAATAATAAAAATTGAAGCCATCACACTGATATGGGAGGTTTTGAAAAGACTGTTTCCAACAAAGTCAGTTTGGGTCAAATTAAGAGTGGTTCATACCACAGAGAAGGCAAACCACCTCCAGGGAAAAGTATCATCCTTGTCTACCTCGGAGCTAAGTAGTTAAAATATTTCAGCCTTGTCTCCCTGAGCGGAGAAGAAGTAGTAACATATTCATCCTTGTCTACCTGACGGAAACTGTAAGTAGTTAATATTCATCCTTTTCTAACCTGCGGAGAACTGTCAGTGTTAAATATTCTCTTTCTCTACCTGCGGAGAACTGTAAGTAGTTTTAAATATTCATCCTTGTCTACCTGCGAGAACTGTCAGTTCGTTAAAAATATTCATCCTTGTCTACCATGTAAAACTGTCAAGTAGTTAAAAAAGATTCATCTTGTCTACGGGCGGAAGAACTTTAAGTAGTTAAAAATTCAATACCGATTTGATGTAAATATAGATTTTGATGCTATCCGCATATGGCCCCCTGCGGTAGGGGTTAGAACGGCCCAAGGTATTCCTGCATGTCGTAAGCGGCGACCTCTAAAAGGGACCCTTGTGGGTTCGGGGTTTTAGAATTTAGAATAGGCCCGCTGGACCTCCTTACATGTCCGTAAGAGGGATTATAAGGGGCAATCTTTGTTATTTGAACAGACGAGTTGTATTTAAATTAGGCCTGAGTATTATAGATGTACTCAATGTATTTGAAAACAGTTTAAATGATTATCTGAAGTGTTTTCATGTTTGTAATAAGATAAAGTATTAGTGTGTACACTTTGTTTCAAGTAAATATTACTACACATTGTAGTTATGAGACCATCCATTGAACTGTAGTAGATCGGCCTAATGTTTCAATATGGTATTGATTTATCTTGTTTGTTATAGGATCTTGTTTTGCGTTGTTTAGTATGTGATTGTTGATTGCCAGTAAAGTAACTGAAGGGAAATTTTAATATTACATAGTATACTAAAATTACAAGAAAATGACACAATTGTGTTGAGTTGTTAAATTTTAATACGCGCTCGCTATCCCCGATGGACACCTTTCGAACACTTAAACAACCTATAAATGACATCTATCGCCCTCTACCTACCCTGGCTTGTTAGCTTAATGGTAAGCGCCAATATTTAGTATCAGAGAGTACCGGTTGAGTCGGCCAATCGCCCACACATTGTTTCTTTCAACAATCGGATCGTGTGCTGGTCATCTCTGGGAAGTTCTATAAACATTCATCCTTGTCTATCTGAGACACTAAGTAGTTAAAAATTCAATACTCCGAATTTGCCAAAAGAAATTCAATAGGAAGGGCCCTGTGCAGGTTTATACAATGGATTGTCATGTGCTCCAACGGAATTAAATATAGGTTGGATTTAGGGCATGCTCCGGGATGGAGCATGAGGGGTAAGGGAAGGGTTAGGTAAGATCAGATAAATATTTATATTTTGAATATGCTCCCGGAGCATATTTGGTGGACGTTATCTTTATCTCGACTTTTAAGAAAGATGTGGTAGATCTCTTAATTGATTTGAAGAATTATGAATTCTATTCCTCCCAGCAAAGCACAGCTGAAATTTGAGAGTGAAAACATGCATAACGTACATGTCACATGTGTTAGTAAAATCTCAATTCCCAGTGGACGAGTAGCTTTCATTCACCAAGGTATTTAGAAAATGCATCCTTTTGGTTTACGGGTATTGATACATGATACCCAACATACAAGCTCAGTTCATGTCAATGTATGCAAAAGTACAACCCACTGAACTGTGTCCTTGTTATAGGGGCGGATCCAGGATTTCTCAATAGAGGTGGCGCCCATGTTTTTTTCCCGGTCGGTACGAAATTCTGAAGACAAAGGGGGGGAGGAACATACTGCGACCACTGGGCGCCCACAAAGCTAGATCTACACGGCGCCCGACGCCCTTTACCGTCATTCTTAGAGATCTACAGCATGCCCTAGCCTATTCGTAAAATGCATTTTTATAGATCTACAATGCGCCCGGCGCTCTATACTGCGACCGCTGGGCGCCCACAAAGCTAGATCTACACGGCGCCCGACTACCTGTACCATCATTCTACAGGGCACCCTATGGGTAAAAATGCATTTTTATATATCTACAATGCGCCCGGCGCTGTCACCCTGTGCTCTGCAAAAAATAGAGGGGGCGCACGCCGGGGGCACGTGCCGGGGCGCCCCCTCCAAATCCACCCCTGCCTTGGTAGATGAGCTTATTGTAACTCATAGTGAATGTTCACCTAATCACTATGAGCTAGTAAAATCTCAATTCCCTTGGCACAGTTCAGTACCTTCCATTCACTAATGTATTTAGAAAATACACCCCCTGGTTTTTGGGTATAATATATGAAAGCCAAATCATAGTTTATGTCATAGGTTATGTATGCACAAGTACCACCCACTGAACTGTCCTTGGTGAATGTCTACTTACTTGAAAAAATATCTTCAATAGGCATCATGAAGTCTTTATCCACGTCTCTTTCTGGTTCTGGTATGAAGGTATCCATGGCTTCTAGAAGTTCTTCTATTTTGGTTACCCATTTTTCTTCACCCTACAAATATGAAAATCAGTTCACTTATTATGACTTGAATTTGATTTATAACCTTGAAACAGCGATTCAATTCACCTACAACCCCAAAACATTGTCACATTAAAATAATCTTAACCCTGAAGACCTTTTCAGATCTTGTCATCTGAAAGTCTATGCTTTTCTACTCAATCTAACATTCATAAACCACAAGAATAGATAACTTGCAATGATGTAAAAGTTCAAGAGATTTATCATGAGCACAAACAAACTTCTTTACAACATCATTAGATCATAACTATAACCTTCTACCGGACTACCTTATTGATCAGGATTTTTTTAACTTTTATACTCATACTCACCATTATGAGACCAGGTAAGCCCAAATACCCCGTGTAAAACCATTTAATACTGTACTTGCTAATAATACCCTGATGTTCCAAGGCCCTCTATTATGGGCTAATCTGCCTTCTTATATTAAAACTCCCCAACTTTATCTTCCTTCAAAATTAATATGAAAATGAGTCATCAATTTGTATAGTGCCCGGGGGGGGGGGGGGGGGGGCACTTGTATTTCAAGGTGGATATCATGCTCGTGTATGGCCTCCCCAAACGTACCCTAAACGCGTATGTCACTTGGCAGGAAAAACACCCTAAGCACATATTTTGGTTGATTTTGATCGTTGTCACTTACATTGAGAGCTCCTAGAGCCGAACCAATAATCACTGGAATTTCATCTCCTGGGTATTCATATGCAGACAGCAGTTCTCGGATTTCCAGTTCCACAAGTTCCATAAGCTCTTCGTCGTCCACTAGATCAGCTTTATTCAAGAAAACGACGATACTAGGGACTCCAGTCTGTCGATCGGGCAAATAGATTGAAAAAAAAAGAAAAGAGTGAAGTATGATAGATATAGGACTACATATACTACTCTACTTACGTACACACACAGCATCGCACACACACAACCCACATAGGCCTATACACACACATAGGCCTACCGCCAACAGCTACATTGTGGGGGTATTCGTGGTTGTGCATTGTGGGTAGAAAAAACGTGTAGCCATGCATTGTGGGAGTGTGACTCTTAGTATAGTAATGCATTACGGAAGTATGTGTCATTGCAATAGTGTACATGTGTCTGAGGGGGTATGTGCACTTAACACACAACACACAGAAACAAACACAATCATTGCGGGAGTATTTTTTTTATATCTTTTTTATGCTCACGATATCATTTTAGCACTTCATAGTGGGGGTACCCCCACTATGCAAAATACGCGCACAATGTAACGTTATACTTGCAAATATGCCCACAAATTATATGTATGCCTGGAAAGTTCACACAAATGCACAACACACACAGACGCACCACGCACACTTGCCACACACAAACACTCACTCGCCCATATACACACACACACACACACACACACACACACACACACCCATTCCAGAGGGTGTATTGACACTCCATCCCACAATGTACCAGTTTTTGGAAATTTCACGTCAATAAAGTCATGTGATCCCACAAAGATCCTATTCTTAACAAAAACCCTGACTCGATCTTACACTCATTTTAGTCCTCAAAGCGCTACTACTTAGGTAATTTTGCATTTGAGCATGATCATGGAAAGTCTTTTACTGTCTGTCCAATTAACTTAGATGTCTGGTTTATATTAAAACACTTAAAATAACTCATAAAAAGAAAGTTGTTGGTACTCTTTGGACCTAAGGGTTAATATTTTTATGACAAAAATAATAGGTCAATTTAAACCTTAAAATCTATTGAAATTTGGGAATTCCACCCTCATTTTGAAAATGAGCGAATAAAGGTTTGTGATTGACCTAAACATACTTATCAATTACACACTTGTCTTGCAAGCATACCATGTGATCGACGTGAAAGTCGTGAACATTACTTATCAATTACATACCTATCTCGCAAGCATACCATGTGATTGACGTGAACATTACTTATCAATTACATACCTATCTCGCAAGCATACAATGCGGATACAAGGTTTGATCTGAACATTATTTTATCAATTACATACCTGTCTTGCAAGCATACCATGTGATTGACCTGAACATTACTTATCAATTACATACCTGCTGCACAAGCATGTAATTGACCTGAACATTACATTTACATACCTGTCTCGCAAGCAAAATATGTTCTCTTGTTTGAGGCATAGGGCCATCGGCTGCTGACACTACTAAAATGGCGCCATCCATTTGTGAAGCACCTGTGATGAGGCTCTGAGTATGAAAATATCAGGTAAAATATATTCAACTTTATTATTGTAAGCATGTTTTAGACTTTCAGAGTTGCTCGCTGTAGTAGAGCGGGAGCATGGACCGGGGCAAGGAATCATACGTTCTCTCCCCCTACAGAAAAGGTTTATTAACACATTAAGTAGTTTATTCTGAAGTGAGTACTGGCAGTACCTCCCGAATATCCCTTCTCAATACTGACCAGGAAGGCTTCACCAGCGAGCGCGTCGCTGCTTCGCAGCTCTGTTGATACCTTTACCTGAATAAGCGAGCCCTATTTCTAGGGCTACTCTCAAATTGTGGTGTCATTTTTTCAGTAGGGGCCAATTTAAGGTCTTTTACACAGGGTCAAACTTTTAAATGCTCCAAAATATGTTGAAAAGTATGTTGTCAGTCTAGTCATAAGGATTCCAAAATTGTATAGTTTGTACCATCTATGACCATTGGTTTTTGGGTTGGGTAAAATGGCTAACATTTATTAAAAAAGGTTATAGGGCAACATAATCCAATTGATACACTATACCTTTTGGGAGTGCTCTAAGCTTTCCTTAGGCAATAATTTGCAACTATTTTTTGACCCCTGTACAAATTACATTTTGGTCATTTTTATAGCTATAACTCCAAAACCAAAGGTTGTAAATGGTACAAACTATAAATTTTGGAATCCTTATAACTAAACGGACAATATGGCATACATTTCAACATGATTAAAGGGGGATGGTCTGATTTAAGGATGAAGTTTTCATCATATAGATTGGCATTCACCCCAAAACCCCACCTGTAATGTTTCGCGCCAGTATAACAATCCGTTTTGATGTGAGAGCTAAAAACGTGATTTTAAGCCACGTAAATTACTGTATAAAATTAATATTGGTCGACCAAAATGGGGCAAATTTTTGCTCATAACTTCCAAACCAAACATGCTGTGGCTCTAAGATTTCACAGGATAAATGAGAGAAATAGTAGCTTTCTTCTGATACCATAAAGTTGACCACTTTCGGTACAATTTGGGGCTTCTGGGGACACGAGGCTATTAGCGATCGGGCCATGAAAAAGTTCGACCCTTGTGTAACCTTTGATCGGCTCGTGTTGAAAAAGTGACACAATTTGAGACAATTTTAAATTGTTCAAGACATTCAAAGGCTAGTGAAGGTATCCATTTCTCAACCCCGAACAAATTTCACACCAACTATACACACTTGACTTATTACTATAATGCAGCATGAGGGTTTCAGAATAGTTTAACAGATTGATTTCTTTGGCGCAGTATTCAAATGCTAAGCAGGACATGTGTTGAATGATAAAGTAGAATGCTTAAGATTCAATGAAATTTACACGATATATTATATGGAACATTTTAATGCTTTCCTGTTCCATTATGTAGGCATATACATGTACAGGGGGTATTTCGGAGGTTGAAAATCATGTACGTACAGTACATGTATCCAGCTTGAAATACTATCATAATACCCTGAGCGAATTGTTTCTACTTTCAGCCTTCAGGTTTACTTTTCTAAGCAAAACTTCCCTATCTAATGGAATGCCTCATTCACCTGATTTTGGTATGAGAAAGTTGCAAATGTTCCATGGGTAATATCCAAATACAATGCTACATACTTTATTATTTGGATTATTTTCATGACTTTTTTCTAAACTTTCCCTTGTTTTTTTAAACTTGTAGTTAATGAATTCCCCAAAAATTGTTATTTTCAATGTAGAAGTGTATCAGCCAGGAATGTAAATTTTCAGGAAATTCCTAATTTTTTCTGGAAAGGACCTACTCACAATATCCGCACTATTCTTTTCAGCATTTTTGCACCTTTACTCAAATTTACACGCTCTTTCAGGATTTCACCGCACTACTTTCACTACTATGAGTTAGCTGCACTCATTTACATCAACCAGAAATTTTGGGCAAAATGATTGTACATTGATTGGTTTGTATTTTATCGTGAAATAACATTGATCAATTGAACTCATTAATTTCTTTGGAGCAAATGTGCATAGAAAAAATTGTAACTAAGTACATTAACGATGTGCATCAGTTAACGTGAACAAGCTATTTTCCTTTACATAATTACATGTAGATACACATGTTCTTTTTTGTAGTTTGAATTGAAACCAGTAAATTACAATAATTAAGTATTTTACTTCATTCGCGAAAATATGCCTGAGGCAGTAGCTACTTCACCCTGGATATATGTATTTATCTAATTTCGATGACCCACGAGCTAGATTACTTTGGATTTATTTATTGACCAATAAATGTGCAACCACATATTATAAGCTAAGTGCATACACCAAACACATCTGAAAATACAAAGCATGGAAATGTACTAGCTGCACAGTGTCAATTTCACTTTGTGATTTTTCATTCATTCTTATTTAAAAATTCATATATCAATAGGCTAAACATTTAACCTTGATCTATCGCACTTAGATACTGTGAAACTATTCCAAAGGATAGAATGATAGTACCCCAAAAACCCACCATTTCCATTTTTTTCTTACAACTTCACCCTCACATGACCTTTGACCTCATCAACAAAAAGATGATCCCATGTTGCGCCCATGATTTAAGTTTAATCTCATTGAACTTCAACTTTTCAAGGGTCCATTTGTATCCAGCTTATCTTACGACGTTACCTCACATTACCCTTTGCCCTCAACAATGTGACCTTGACCCCATCAACAAACGAGGGATCCCTGTTGCACCCATGTAAAAAATTTGGTCCCATTGAACTTCACTTTTCAAAAGCAAACTTACATCTTCAGCAAAGCTTACCACCCGACCTCACCATGACCCCCGACCTCGGCATGCAACCCCGACCCCACCAACAAGTGAGGGATCCCACGTTGCACCCATGACCCAAACCTGGCGCCAATTACCGAACATCAACTTTTTTCAAATGAGGTCAATTTCACATTGTCACCTTTTACAATTTGACCTCTGACTTATATTTGACGCTTGAGCTCATCAGCAAAAAGGGATGCCATACTGCACCCGCCCCCCGACCAAAGTTTTCGGTTTAAACCGTCAAGTGTGAAAATATTAGAGTTCAATAATAACTTTTTTCACAACCGACAATCACAACAACGGACCAGAGCAGTCCCCATGTGTCCTCCTGCCTCAGGGCAGGCGACGCAGAAAAACCCATAAATAATATTGGTTTAGTTTAGTGTTGACATTTCTTTGGGTCCCTGGGATTAGAATCAAACCGTATCGCTACAATGCCGCTCAGAACAGGCACCTTTTCAATAAATAAAACATTTGGGTTTCATATTGTGGTATATTACAACACATTCAGGGCTAAAACATAAAGGGACAAAGGACAATTTTAAAAACAATGAATCTTCAAACCCACAATTGGATCTACTCTGGAGCGCCCCAGGAAGCACGAAGGCCTAAAAATGATGCATTTTGCACTCTGGAAAAAAAAAGAACAAACACCCCAATCAAACCTCGCACCTGCAACTTCGCGAAAAATCTCAAATCAACAACAGCAAAAAAAAACCAAAAACGGCAAGACAAAATCAAACCAGCGGCACAAACCCCGCCCAACTTAAAACACACAGGCCGAATTCGGGGTCCCCACTAAAGTTGTCCTCATGACCCTTTAACGAATTAAAGTTACCATATAAATTTATACTCATATGATCCACAATACCTGTAAGCCATTAATGATACAAAAGCGCCACATAACTATGACTATCTTGACACAGTAGGCACATTCCCGGGTTCGGATTAGAGCTCTTAAATGTGCAAATTGACAGACCGAACAAAATCACAGGGTAAATATGAAAATAGTAGGTTAAATTTCTTCTGATTCCAACATTTACCACTTCTGGTAAACTATGAAGTTCTGGGGACGAAGCTGTAGCGATCGGACCATGGGCCCTTTAATTTAACTGCTAATTAACATTATAATACATTTTATGGTGAACTTCATTTCCGGCTTGAAATACCAAAATAATTGTGCATGACTACTTTCAATTTGTAAATAAGACCCTTTTCTTATAAAATTCATATCTTCATTTAAGGTGCTTTGTTCCGATTTATGTGTATTGTGGTCTCTACTTTATCTGATAGCCTGGCACTTGCACATACCGCCCATCAATAGTACGTGGGAAACAAACTTGCTGTTTTGATGTAGACGCGATAATGCATTTTGCAAGCCCTATTTATAACAGTGCTAATATTGATGTTTAACTCCTAAAACTGGTTTTTTTTTTTTTATTCTTGGGGAAAGAAATGGATTTGAGGGCTCCAATTTCAGGACAACAAATGAAAAAATCCGGCCTTTCATCTGAATATCACAATCGATACTACTTTCGGGAGTGTCTCAAAGACTATCGAACCGCACTTGAAAAAAAAACTTATCTCGATAACAAAGATAAAGCATGTTATATCTGGGTGTACTTAATCTCGACCTCGTGAAATGGATAGTAAGGCTAAGTCAATAATTGTATCATCTGATTTAACTACTCATTTTTTTTTCCTCATGTATTAAGGCCTACAACGCAAAACTGCATTGCGTGACAACATCTTTCCCAATGACATCTTACAGACAATCAATCTGGAGTCATCATTACCGCCTTATCTGATCACTTCCCCAATATTTTCGTTCACCTCCAATACTTCCTTCTCAAACAAAATCTGAATCTCAATCATTGAACGCAGACAATTAAAAAACCAAAAATAAAAGGTCTCAAAATGCACTCTCCATCGTTAACTGGGACTTTGTACACAAATGACGACCCTGAATCAGCTTACATAATTATGATCAATTCACCAATCTCATGATCTACACTGCCAATTACCAAACTAGATATCGAAACTAAAATACTCCTCTTACCCATGATCACTAAAGTCTTATCAAATCATACAACATAAAGATAAATTATATAGAAACATCGTAAACATCCACAGAAGATAATAGAATCGCTTCTGTTCAATATATAAATCATCTTACCTTAACCAATTGCTTCGATTCTCCAAAAAGTCATCCATTTCTTCTGAAATTGAATCTCATAAACACAATATGAAAAAAATGTGGGGCACCCTCAACAACCTTCTTGGACAGAAGAAACAGCACAAACTCCCTGAATTTTTTTCTCGATAAAGGTGCGAGAAGGTAACCGACTCTGTTACTATTGCCTCCCCCTTCAATGATTTCTTTATGACTGTCGGCTCTTTCTCTTGCTGAAAATATACCCCCCCCATTTTACACCTCCTCTCAAGTCCATAACAGTACCAGTAGTTATTTCTCTCGCCGACTTCAACACGATGAGATTGATTAACTTGTAATGAAATTAAAAAAAAACAAGCCTCAACCACCGCCACGATGGACGGGTCTAATACATTAAAAGCAGTACTCCCTGAAATCATTCATTCTTGTCCCTTCTTCAACCGTTCTTTATAATGGTGTTGTTTTCCTTCAACACTCAACATGCTAAGGTCATTCCCATTTCAAGCGCGTGGCGATTCTCACTTGTTTAACATTATAGGCTTTGTCCCAATTTTGTATGTCTTTGTTTGTGCCCCTGTCTCAATGTTTTGGTTTTATTGTTTGGTCTGTCTTCCCTCCCTGAACAATTTGGTTAAGTTGCCTTCATACCTATTGTGTGTTATGTTAAACAGTTTTCTATATTGGGGTTATCATTCTTAATTGTATAACATTCCCTGGTAATTTATTGGGTGTGTAGTCATATTTATTATACTTACACATAATTTTTGATAATTATTTTCTTCTCGTCTAACCGAGTTCAATTGCGTTACACGCTCTGCCTGCGTTGGGTGCAATGTCCTCGTCCACTCGAGTTATTCTATATTCTATATTGTTATGCATTTATTAATTTGTATAACATTCCCTGGTAATTTATTGGGTAATGATAGGTTCATATTTATTATCCGTACACATTAATTGAATATTATTTTCTCTCGTCTAAACGATTGCATTGCTTTAACACGCTCTGGCGTTTTGGCAATGTCCTCGTCCCAGTCCGAGTTTATTTTATTTCTATATTGAGTTAAGCATTCTTAATTTGTATAAACAAGTTCCTGGTAATTTATTGGGTAGTAGGTTCATATTTAGTATCCTTTTTGTTTTAAATTCCATATTATTGTAATATACAATACGGTCCTATTTCTGTACAAAAATGTTAAAAAAAAAAATTTAATGTTGAGGACAATAAATGATTGATTGATTGATTTAATATAAACATAACATAGTTTATCATTTATACTACTGTCAAATTAGAAGCCGAACATGACCCCAAACTATATAGGCCTACCAGCTGCTAGAACCAAATTAATCAGTGTTTAACATAACAGCTGATTACCTAGTTCCAGTGGCGTAAATTCGGATCATTTTTTTTTTTGGAGAAGTTACAATAGATGTGCTTAAATCGAAATAAAACAGGGGGCAGACGCACTTAACGTACAAGACAAACTTAGGACAAATACCACTTTAAATTTTTTGAGGACATTTTGAAGGGTGAGACACTTCAGACCCTAAAAACGCCAATGTTCTTAGGTGTCCGGTGTGTTCCTCAGCGACTCCGACGAAAAATTCTAAACGTTTTATGTGTACTCTGCAGGCATGCAAAAAAAATGAATATATATTTCGATTGTAACATTTAATTAGTTTTCATAATATTGTTTCACCTATCTTAGGACTGGAAGTATTTCTCACAGAAAACGTAATATGAAACATTTTCAGGTGTTTCAAAAGGACAAACACACTATCAAATATGACGCCCCCCCCCAGACCCCCCCCCAATGTATCCCGTCACACATGTTTTGACCATAACCTCACTGATATTTTACCATACTGTTTAAGCAATTGTAAATTTTCCGCGCTTATCGCGCCATTTTGTTCTAATACCACACATTTACCTGAATGTTCTTCTATAGATGGCTAAATTTTTTAGCGAGTTCGCGCGCACATGTGCTATTAATGGATCTTTTCAGCAAATCCATCCCGTTTTCAAATTTCATCATTTTCATCAACCCCACCTCCCCCCCCATTTCAAAAGAAATTTACGCCACTCTTCATTCATTTAATTTTATTTCATTTCATTCGATAACAACATGAATACAAAACAACATTATTCCATTATAAATTATAAGTACAGCATCTCGCGCTGCAGACTAATTTAGTCGATTTTCTGCAAATTCGTTTTTTCTCTTTGGTTAAAAGAGATCTTTACATGACTATCTGACATTCGTCCTCTGCTTAAAAATACCTATGAAATTTTAATTAGATTAGATATGCACTTTTCTTTCCAATCCACTGTAATTATTTTATCCCCCCTGTCATATATATTTTCCCGCAATATTATAATTATTTATCTAGCGTTTTGGCTGTATTCTGTCATGAACCAAATAATATCATATTCCATTGATTAATTAGTAGAAATTTATTAAACTATTTTACAGTGAGTCTTATGCTCTTCTTCCCGGGGGTGCCCCAAAGTGGTATGACAACTCTCAAATCCAATATGCGCCAATCCGGTCGACTCATACTCCAGCACTCAATTCTGTCCCTGTAAAAAATTACAGTGCAAATTTACCGAAAATCCTGTAAAAACTAACAGTATTTGGCTGTATTTGGAAATACGGGAACGTAGTGTAAATTTTATATTGTCCAATACTTCAGGCCTATAATGACAAATGTTAAAATGAAGCCTATTCGAAATTTAAATGGTAACATTATTATGCATCGAGAATCTTCAATTTATACGATTAAGTCCTCATTTACAGGAAAAATACTTTTCTAATCCTTGAATGATAAAAAGTCAGTGTGCGTGACTATTTTCAGTGTAAACAATAACATTGCTTAATTCCTGACGAATTAGAAGCCGGTGCATGAACCCCAACTATATAACCAATAATCAGTTGTTTAACATTTTAAACACGGCTTATTACCCGTTCATCTTCCCAACCTTGTTGAAATTAAACACTTGTTAACATTGCAAATAAACTCAATAAAACGGATTTAGCGGCTCCGATCATTTGTTGGGTGCAACTACACGTTTTTGGTCGATCTTTGTTTACCAATCGTCTAACAGTGAACTTTCTCCTCCGGTTCGCTATATGTCTGAAGCTTGGTAACTATTTTTCTCATCCTTTCCGTCATTAGGTAAATATGCCGTGCAAAGTCATCGGGTATACAGGGTCGTTTGCCACCCAAGGAAAAAAACATGATACATTTTTGAAAACCTTCTCCACCGATGGTTCTAACACCTATCATGTAGGCTGAAACACGGATCCGACCTTCCTACTTTATTATAGCGCACAAGTTTTTCTACCTCAGCCGTAAACTGTATTTTGTAAAGCTTGGGTAAAGACCAGTGTTTAATAAAAAATAGGTTGTGAGTGAAAAGTTTTTCAAAACATGGTCATGTGGTCATATTTTTAGAAGTTTTGCTAACATGTTATTTTTATTAATTATCAAATACGTTATGGATGAGAGAACAGAATAGGGTCCTTTATGGTCAACCTAAATCTAAAATATTTCGTTTTTTTCTTCCTATTTATAGTGAATTATACTTTTTAAAGAAATATTAACTACACAGAGCAACAACTTTTTCATCTTCTATGACGGATGTGCTTGTGGCTATTATGTGTTGTTTGTAAATGTAGGGACATCTATTGTTTTATCCCCCTGGCTTGAAATCCGAGGGGGATAATTGCGAGGGTGCGCATTTCCGATGTAAGGTTGTGGTGGTGTCTTTTCAGTACTTTCTGAAATCTAAGCATTCGGTACAGCCACAGAAGGCATCTACATGGCCAAAAAAAAAAAAACAAAAAACCCAGTCTGAGGGTCTTCTCCTCAATCCTGCACGCCTTAGAGCTAAGAAAGGTCGTCGGATATTGGAGTTCATCGACAAGTTGTTTGCTGATGATGCTGCCATTACTTTCACATTCCAAGCAGGAACTTCATCTTCTCATAGATCGCTTCTCACAGGCTTGTAAGGACTTTGGACTTGTCGTAAGTTTGAAGAAGACTAATAATGTCCTTGCCCAAGATACTCAAGAAACACCTGTCATCACAATCGGCATGACACACTTGATTTGTTCAGGAATTCACCTACCTAGGGCCACCATCAGTGACCGTCTGTCTCTCGATGCAGCAATCGGCAAACGCATTTGTAAAGCTGCATCTCTCGTCTTGCCCGGCTTACACGCGTTTGTTGAAAAATCCGAACTGTCCATTAAGACAAGTGGCAGTTTACCAACACCTGCATCATCAGCCCATTACTGTATGGCAGTGAGAAATGGACTACATACTCTAGCAGGAGAAGAAACTTCACAGCTTCCATCTGCGCTTTATTAGACGCTTCTGGGTGTCACCTTGAAGGACATGGTGCCAATTCGAGAGTTCCTGACTCGAATTGGACCTCCCCACCATCTATACATCTCTTAGACAACGCGACTCGATGGCTGGGCCTGCCGTCGTATGGAGGATGGCCGTCTACCAAAAGATATCAGCTGATCTGGCTTACTCGGTCAAGAGGAAAGTTGGTCGAACCTGCTTCCGCTACACGGATATTTGTAAGCAGTGATATGTGTTACCCGGACATCGACATTGGTGTCTGGGAGAAACTTGCTGACAATCGCACCTTTGGCGGAGAACAGTGAAGCAACACCTGAGCTTGGGAACCACAGATCATCATCCAGTTTGGAAGCATCGAGCTAAAAGAAAGCTGCACAGATCCTTGGATAGTCAAGCGTGACTCCTATAGAATTGTCAACCTGTGGCAGAGACTGCCACTAGGATTTGCCTCTTCAGCCACAGACTCCGCTGTTCACCTAACCTGTGACTCAATGTGGGCGCTTTATAATCCCTAGTCGCTTGCGACTGACTGAGGCCATGATGTTGGTGTGTTCCAGTTTGTTAGCTTTTCTAACCAAGGTATACTGCCATCTTGCCATTGGGATGACGCAAGTTTACTTGCTGTATTTTTTGTTAATTTGGGTTAGTAAGCATTTTCAATTTCATCAATCAAAAATGCAACAAAATCATTCTCTTTTTGAACAACGGGTATTCCGAAAAAGGACGGTTTTTCGGGTTATTCGAAGAACCGTTTGTAGTGGAGTCTATTGATCACATTTGTAGGTGTGCCGGATGCAAGCCCGTGCAGTCTCACGACCCGTTACACCGGGTCCGGTCCGCGAATTCACGCATGTGGAAGGCATAGCAACATCTAAAGCATCGTACAGTCGATAGTCGATTTTTTCTCCTGTAGCGTTCATTAGGTCAATTTACATGCATCGTACAGTCGAGAGGCGAATTTTTCTCGCTGGCAGCAAGCGTTGAATTAGTCAATTTTTCTGCAAATTAGTCATATAAGACAATTTTGATAACTTTTGTTAAACAATAGCTATCCATGTCTTATTGGCATCCTCCTCTACGTTTAATCAATACTTTTTCTTCAAATCCATGTAATTATTTTCATCCTTGAAATAAACTTGAACTTTTTGGGAAAAAAAAAAATTCCCTTAACTGTATATAAAAATATTTTCCCGCAATATTCTCACAAGTTTTTTCATGTACTCAAAAGTTTATTATTAATTTATTTATCATATTATTTTGCTGTATTTTGGCGATGAAGGAAACTATTTTTCATTGATTGAATTAGTAGAGGCTAATTCTCTTCGTACAAAGTGTAATAACAACTCGTAAATTCCATGTGTCACCTCTCCCGAGTCGACAACATACATACAGCACGTACGTGGTTGTTCGTACGCCGTGCCCAAAACCTTTTGTACTTTTGGGTACCCGCTATTGAACGTGACTCCTCATACTTCTCTTCAAGGAAAACGATTGAAATATCGACCATCGATTTGCGGTACTTTGTCGCTGAAGCTATTGATTATACTACCAAAACACGTGTCCGTTGTGGCAATGTGCAACCTTTCTTTTGTTGTGAATCGCAAAAGAACTCCTTGTCGCGATAATTGGAAGATCTCGCATTGTTTGCGAATTGTATAGGCTCTCGTCGCGGTTATTGGTCGCCCCATCTTTGTGGCCGCATTGGTCTGGCCTAATCTGGCTTATATTGGTTTTGGTAATTGGCAAATCTCCCTTTTGTTAGAGCAGTTTAATAACATCCTGGTTTTGACAATGTGTAAAGCAACACGTGTTGTGACTTTGGAAATACCATTTGAATGATAAATAAATGATTGATTTATATCCATGCTAATTGACCTACTTCAACGAACTTATACCTGAATATTCTGCGCGCATTCCACATCCAACGGAAGTGCACATGTCCGCTTTCCGTATGCGGAAGTGCAAATGTCTCATGCATGCGGAAAGCACGCGGACATTTGCACTTTCCGCCTATACGCATATACGCGGAAGTGCGAATATTCCGCGTGCACTTCCGCCACCATGCGGAAATGCACATGTCCGCTTGCACTTCCGCATGCCCACGCGGGCATTTGTACTTCCGCATTCCACGCGGATATTTGCAGTTCCGCCTGCGGAGTGCAAGCGGATCTTTGCACTGCCGCATCTTCGCTGATATTTACAGTCCGCATGCGGAAGTGCACGCGGACATTTGCACATCCGCATGCGGAGTGCAGCGGAGAATTTGCAGTACCACCGGCGCATGCGGAAGTGCAAGAACGCCAAAATAGTTCTGAATGGTCGGTTTTTAAACCATGTGAAATGTCAGCATCATCATCGTTGCTAAAATATTTAAAAGAGACTAAATAGTAATCCAAGACGGCAATGGATTTGAGGGTTCGAATTGAAGTGCCAAGGGTATCTATAAACATTGGGATTTCTTCTTCTCCAAACAATCATAAAATCATAAGCATTCATATATCGCAACTTTGTTGCTGGAATTGATATGAGTTATGGGGCCCTACCCCTTTCTTGTCCACACTGGATCTGAACAAAATTAGCTAAAATTGAAAGTCCCCCACCCCATATATAGATTCACCCTCGTTGAGTATATGGTACATCATTTGTTTCGCATTCACCCAAATGGCCTCATCTACAAGTTCAACGGTTTATTCCGTACTGTTGCTATGTAGCTAGGACACTCATGGGGAACACTCAGTTTCTTTACAACAACCGGCAAGCATTTTTTTTCCGTGTGATGTCGTGGATGGGGCGTGTTCTCATATACACTACCTTGACATAATCTGTATGAACTTGCATATCGACGTGAGCATAATGTCTGTTTCTCAGTCTCATATCGACTGAGCCCGCGTCAATGGTAATTCCACGGGCTTTTTCCTCTGGTACTATTGTTAAGTTTCATCGTAAGAACGAAATTCGGCTAGCCCCTTGTCTGACTGGACGTTAAAATAGATGTAAATTGATTTCCCAGTGAAACACTACACATTTAGAAGACACGGCAATTAAACATTCCTTCAAAAAATACTTTCATGTTTGTACTCTTATTATCTAATACAAAGTAATAAAGTTATAATAACATGGCATAGAAATTGTGCATGAAAAGAGACATGAAGGTAAGGAGTCACTAACAGTATACAATGGTTAGAGGGAAATAAGACCCTACCTCCGGAAAATAGTGTGCCCTATTTCCTGATATAAACCATGTTGTATTTGTTTTATTACACCTCACTCCGACTCTGGGGATGAGGTTGTAACCAATGAAATAGCATGATTATGCTCATGAATATTCATGAGGTGTAATAAGATATTCTGCCCCGGATTCTGCCATTATCTAAGTCGATTACTAATTTACTAACAACTTTAATGTTTGCGATAAAAAAGTCACTATTTTTTTTAACATCACTTATCTTTACTCATGAGTCTAAAAAACTGATAAAGGTATTTCTTAATAAAATCTTATTCGTTCATAAGAATATTGTGGTGTAAATAAGAGAATTTAACAGTGCAAATATTCCGCCATCAGTATAGATTTTCCTCAAATTAAACCTTTGAACCTTTTTAAGCTAGATCTGGTGGGTTTTTTAAATGGGATATTGGATACTTTTCGCCGTTCTGCACTGCAAAACTGGGGTGTTAACTTTAACACCATGGGTGTTAATTTTAACACCATCCTGGAATCAATAGGGGAACACACCCACTAGTGTTATATTTATCCCATTTCGGTATTAAATACCACCATGTTAGTGTTATAGTAACACCAATTTTGATGTTACAATGTATGAGATCACACCACAGCAGCCGACAACATCCCGCTGAGCTATTGTTATGAGTGTCATTGTTCAAATAAGAGTTTCCACAACAGACTTTATAGCGTCTGTGGAAATTTGATATTCGGGTTTAATTATAAGGTTTTTTTAAAACAAAAATATGTGACCGGTTAGAAGTTTTTCTGTTGAACGGTTTCGGGTGGTATAAAAGGAACCATTTTAGACAAAAAAATTCCTAAATATTATATAGAAGCTCGGAGAAACTGTGCTCGCCAGTTTCTCCGAGCTTCTATATAATATTTACCAATTTACTTTCTCGGGTTGTATCATTTACTTGATCCTCCGCCGTGCATTGAATTGAGTTTCGCTTCGTCTAGATTCTGCTAGAATAATTAAAAAAAAAATTCCTACACGGTCAATCGATTTTTCTTGCTGACCCTTATGTGGTGTAATCCAATGCACAGCGGACTTAGAAGACGGCTGGCCTGCTGTGAGATGACACCGCTGGTGTTATTGTACACATGTTGGTGTTAATTATTTTAAACCTGCCAGTGTCCAAATTTACACTACTTGTGTTAAAGGCCAACGAGAGATTTTTTAGGCAACGCAAAATATGTGTCATAATATTAATTTTCATATATCTAATACACTCAATAGAATCTTACCTAGTATTTGTCTACAAAAATGCCTTAAAGAGCGCATAAGGTGATTTGATTTGCTTGTATTTCCATAGAAAACATACGCTGAATTGTGTATTTTCTCCTATACGAAATTAGAACATTTCCTTTTTTTTGGTACCAAAGAAACTTCTTCTCAGCTTAAATTCCTTTCATATTGGAGTTATTTGGGATGGGAAGCTGTACATCAGGGCAAAAACAGAGTTGTTTCGATTTTTTTAGTGACCCCTGTAATGTGAAATCTCTCGTGCACCTTTAATTTAACCCTCTCCTGGAATCAATATGGAACTGCACCCCTGGTGTTAATTAACACCTAACCTTTGATTAGAAAAATATTTGATTTTGTTATTGTTTGCTTCCCTTTTTTCAAAGCAGATCACCAAAACACATCATAAAATTGTGCCGCACCCGAGCATTTTTAAATGCTAAATTCAACCCCATAAACTATAAACACCAACAAGCGTGACACCGACTTGGTGTTAAATTGTTAACCAACACCCCATTTTAGCAGTGTGTAAATGTACTTTCATCATAGATTATACACCAGAATATCATGGTAGGGGCAATTTTCAGTTTGCTATTTCAAGCCCTTCAGTTGAAGCTTAAGCGATTTCTGCTAGCATTCGCAACACTTGATCTTGGTTCAAAATGGCGTATTGCGAACGCCAATCGCTCTCTGCGACTCATGCTTAGGGTATGCTTATAAGGGCAGGCTCACCAGATTGTCCAAGCCAGATGGGCATCTCTGTGCTCCAACTAAACGTGGAAGGCCTCACAGGCAAAGATAACATCTAGAACACATCGAACACATGCATAAAGTCACTGCGATCTCCTCCAAGAGACACACGCTAATGGCATTCCATTCTGAACATCGGTGGCTACACTTAGCTGCAACAAACCAAGAGCGCTACCCACGGGATTGCCCCCTTGGCTAGTAACTCAGCCCAATGGAAACAAATATATTGCACCACTACTTCTTGCAGACTCCACCCTGGAATGGGCAACGCCCAAATTGCAGGGGTCAATCATGTCACCATGTCTACCAAGCCACCTATACCACGGGCTCCAAGCAGACCTCTAAACCAACTTATGCCTAAGCGTAACCAGCTTTTTTTTTCAGGGGGTCATAGGGGGGGGGGGGGGGGGTGGGGAAAGGTGGGCACATATATTTTCAGGGTGGCAAGTATATATAAATTGTTATAGTACATGGCCTATGTAAATCCATAATTTTTTCAGGGGGGGCAGAGGGGGCAAGATTCCCCACATGGGTAAGCTGCCCCTGACGCCCCCTCTGGTTACGCCACTCTGAACATATGGTGCCCCTGCCTTTACGCTGGCGACTTTAATAATCATAGCATTATCTGGGGTTATCAGGAAAACCAACCCTGATTGAGCTACCCTAGAGGACTGGGCCTCAAAATCCGTGTACAACTTTTACACGACCCCAAGCAACCAGACACTTTCAACTCTGGAAGGTGGAATACATCTACAAACCCTGACTTTGCTTTTGCAAACATGGACACCATCTCCATTCACCGTACTGTTCTCGACTGATTTCCAAAGTCCCTTACACAGACCATCACTGATCGCTCAGGAGAGTCTTGCTAAGCCTGTACCAACTTAATTCCGCAAGGCGGACTGGGACCAGATCAAGAACCTGGTGGATTCAGAAGTGCCCAAACTCCCGACACCAACCTCCTCCGACCTGGACAATTCCTACACAGCACTGTGTCAACTCTTTATTAATATAGCAAAGAAGACCATACCACGTGGCTGCCATCGCAGTTATATCCCATCCTGGGATGAGGAATGTGCCACTCTTTACAATGATTCCTGAATTCTGAACCCGGGGAAGAAGCTTCATCCAAGGCTTCAGATCTGACAAACGTACTACTTGGACAGGAAACGCCGTGAGCGCTGGTAGGAGACGGTCCAAGGAATCAACTTCACCCACTCCAGCAGGAAGGCCTGGAAGACTATAACCGTCTCACGGGCAGAATTTCCAAACCATCGAAATGTCCAGTGACTGCCAACTCAATTGCTGAGCAACTCTTCGCAAATGGTCGTTTCAAGAACATTGATAAGGATCACACCTGCTCTGTCAAAAAAGAGATCACCAAACTTCGTCGAGCCCCCAGCATGGACGGGTCACTTTCAACATCCTCACTAGATGAGCTTACTTCTGCTATCAGCCAAGCCAAGTAAAGAGTGCAAAGGCCCAGGGCCCTGATAACATACCAGCAGAGTTCCTGATGCAATGCGGCTCACGATATCTAGATTGGCTCCAGGAGTTCTACACATGTTGCCTTACCAACCAGTCCTTAACCAAGATCTGGAGGAGAGCTACCATCATCGCACTCCGCAAGTCAAACAAGCCTGTCGACAACACTAAGAACTACCGCCCAGTATCACTACTGTGTGTCTCCTTCAAACTCCTTGAGAGGATGATCCTGGCCCAGCTGGAGCCCGTCGTTGATCCCCATCTGCCTGACGAACAAGCAGGATTTCGTCGTGGCCGGAGCACTGTCCATCAGATTGTAAAACTCACAAATGATAAAAGCTTTGAAAGCGCCGTAAGGCAGGCGTCATCTTGGTGGACCTTACTGCAGCATACGACACCGTGAGGCACCAGGGCCTGACACTCAAGCTTCTCAGGACCATCCCGGATCGGCACCTTGTACAATTCATACGTAACATGCTTGCAAATCGTAGCTTTATTCTCAAGACCAGTGATGGTAGAGTAGTCGTCTGCGTCGTCTGAGGAACAGTGTACCACAAGGATCTGTACTGGCTCCTATTATGCTGTTTAACTTGTATATCAGCGATTTACCTCAAACAACAGCTAGACAATATGGCTACGCCGACGATCTTGCCCTCCTCCACTCGGACAGCAACTGGACAGAAGTAGAAAGCACACTTACGACAGACATGACCTTATACTTGCAGCATATCTCAAGACCTGGAGACTGAAGCTGAGCGAAACCAAGACCACCGCTACTGCCTTCCACCTCAACACCAAACAGGCTCATCGCCATGCAGCTTCAAATCAACCTCAATGGAGCGCCTCTGCCATACAATCCTACACCAACCTACTTGGGAGTGAAGCTTGACCGGCAGCTTACTTACCGGCAGCACCTCGAGTCTGTATGCGCCAAGGTATCTTCGAGGAATAACCTCCTGTGCCGACTTGCTGGATCTTCATGGGGTGCCTGCCCAACGACCCTATGCACCACTGCCTTGGCTCTGGTCTATAGCACTGCTGAATATGCCGCCCCAGCATGGTGCAACAGCTCTCACACAAAGAAGCTGGACACAGTACTAAATGGTGCAGATTATAGATGGAGCTCATAGGATAAAAATAAGGAATAGTTTTGACTGTCTTAAATGCTTAGTTCCCAATGTAGGGGGCACCAAAGGTCAACGTCCATTGCATACAATGGGGCTTGACCTTGTTTCCCCCTACTTCAGTAAGTAAGCCTTTAAGACACTCAAAACTATTCCTTATTTTTATCCTATGAGCTCCATCTATAATTGGCACCATTTTTTGTCCAAATCGAATTTTTAAATTTGACCCCTGTACAACTGAAAATGATCGTTTTTATCGTTTAAACTATTAACTTGGTATACTTTTCAACATGATTGGATCAATTTCAAAATTTGACCCGTTATTAACCTTTGACTCCCGAAAAAACCAATTTCCCCACCCCCTACGATAACTCACTTTTTTTGGTAAATGTTGACACCCATACCTACCAAAATCAGTTGAAATCAGGTTTAAAATATTTTCACAGATGAAACTTACATTAGGGATACTAATAGTAACGACCGCTCTATATTCGATGGAGTTGGGGAGTCTCTATAGGGTCTGCATAATAATGAAGTCTGTAATACCTCTAGGTACCGCGTGTAGCGCGGAAAATAAGGAACTTTATGGGTTTGCCATCTTAAGTGTTATTGTTGCGTTGATTTTTTTTCGACTAGGGGAGAACCAACGGCCCGGATCTTCCATTGGTAAGAGGGGCGGCAAGCCTTAGTACAAATCAGGGGGGGACATTTGATATTGTGTCCCCCACCCCAAAAAAACCTGGGGGACATGTCCCCCTCGTGTAATGACCTATCTCATATTCACCCAATACACTCAATTCAGCAACACCATACATATAAACCAACTGGCAACCCACACTCACGATCGAGATCTCTCTCTACACACACGATCTAAGCTCTCAGTAGTAATAAATGTTGTGCTAAAAGAAATCAAGAATCTTGCCATCGTAGTCATCAATCACCTCGCGATCATTATAATGGCGACGAAGGTGGGATCGCCAGGACACTTTTAAGCTTACTCCCGAGGATTTTGCGTCGGGGATTTGCGTTAAAATTTGATGCTGAAAAGTTCATCGTAATCGGACTTTTGATCAACTTCATCAAGTTCATGAACTGTCACTGTAGTAGAGTAAAGATAGCACACGACCCCAAAAAAATTGCAACAGAAGGTTTTTTGGCATTTTCCGGTAGATTAAGGTCAGCTTAACAATATATCAAAAGTTGCACAAAATCGAAGTCCCAGAAAGTGTTCAAACTATGACATAAACAAAATGGCCGCCATCCGCCATTTTGAAAAACATAAATCCTCATCTCTGGCAATAAAAGAGCTAAAAGGACAAACAAGATGTCATTTCCTAATAATTCTAGCATAACAAATCCATTAAAAAGGGTTTTATTAAGTTGAGATATCATCTTGACCTCTAAATCCAATATGGCTGCCATCGCCATGTTGGACGTACAAATTCTTGTGTCTCTGGTACCGGGTGGGCCAAAACGGCAAACCAAGATGTCATTTCCTCCACCATATTAATTTTAATAACAAATCCATATTTAAAATGGGTTTTATGAAGTTGAGAATCATCTGACCTCTAAATCCAAATGGCCGCCACTCGCCATGTTGGAGGGGAAAGTACAAAATCTTGTGTCACTGGTACCCGGATGTGGCCCAAAACGACAAACAAAAAAATGTCATTTCCATTAATTCTAGCATAACAAATCTAATCAAATGGGGTTTTGGAAGTTGAGGTACTATATCTTGACTCTAAATCCCATATGGCCTACATATCCCATCACCATGTTTATTAAAAAGTACAAATTATTTTGCTATGGTAACACATGGGCCAAAATGACAAATTGTAGTGGTTATTTTTTTTTATAATTGTAAGCTCACAAATACATTAAGATGGTTGTTGTACAGTTTTGAGAGCACTTTGACATCTTCAAATGGGCCACTGTCCACACAATTTAAAAACGTGAAACCATTAAATACTCCGTTGTTAAGCATCAGAAAGATTACAACACAAGAGGGTAATTGTATATTCCGGCCGATTTACAAATTTATTCACATTAAAAGGATTTTTAAGTTGGCTATTTGTCCATAATTCATAGACATATTAATTTTATAAGCTAAAATCTATCACAATTGACATTATGTTGTTTACAGTGTAATGTGAATTTTGTGAAAGTAACAGAAAGTTACAATTTCACAATGTCACCTCAGCACAACAATATGGCCCGAAACATTGTTTTGCTATAGTAGATGAGATCGACGAACACTATTATTAAAACGATTACCAATTAATCTTCAAGTTCATCATCATCTGAGACGGTTATCTTTGTCCATGTTTTCGTTGAGAATGTCCACAGCCCCTATGGTAGGTTAAACCTTTTTGGAAAGGTCCTATAGTGTAATTGATTCCAAAAGACATGATTGATGATCATTGAACAGGGGACACCATTGGGTTGCAGCCTTCATCTTCTATAGATCAGATCTTATTGGTGGTTAAAAATACTCTGGAACAAACTCGTAACACAGGGTTTGACCATGCATGACTGAGGAAAACAGATTTCTTGCCGCCCCAAATATTCTCAAATTGCCCATTCACTGAATAAGCGCTTTCCGAAAGACTTAAATCATACCCAGTTTTCTCTTTGTAATTCTGTCAGACCAAAAGGAAATGTCATAACAACCCTCTTCTGCATATTGGAGAAGGGTATCAACAGATCTGTGTCTTCTCCAATATGGATTGTTGACCTACATTATGCCATGGTGAAATTTGTTGCATTTTATATGTCAACTTATAGCGAATCCTAGTTTCGCGCGTTCAGTATGCTGTCTTTTGTGTTTGGTTCACAGTGTATCCATCAAAGAAACGCATGCTGTGCCATGTGGTCAAACTGTGAAAGAATGCGGACTAATCATCAGTATTGCAACTATACTATAGGTGCTTCTCTCTGTACATTTTAAGCGATGTAAAAGAGAACCGCCATCAACAACATAGTGACCAGTCTTGACAAGTCTCAGGGGCAGCAGCCTATGAACAGGAAACATGTTCGTAAATAGCCATCAAAAATTGTGTTTTAAAACATGCTTGGCCTAAAAAACGGATGGCGGATGGATATGGTGAAAAATCATGGCAAAGCACCTTATTTAATGACAGTTGCCAGATTGGATTACCAAAAGGAATCTGTGAAAATAACAGATGCCTGGTCATCAGGTAACTTGACAGGCCAATTTTTTTTTTTTTTTTCCAAGGATGCATAGGGTCTTGACTTTAGTTTTCCATTTGTAGATATTATAAGAGAAGTCAGCTTGTCCTTCCATTTCTTTGGACTGTATCTTGCCTACTGTGGAACAGATATTGTACCTTGACTTCTCACCAGCATTTATTGCCTGTTGAAATGTTTCTCAGCCTTTTCTCATGTGAACTGAGAATGCTGTTCAAACTTGGCTGCAAGACTCTCTCAAACCCCAAACAATCAACAGTGAGCTGGCTCTACCGTCTACAACATATTTAGCTGCGGCCTCATACGCACGAGAAGTGGTGCATTGGTGCCGAATGGCAACAAAGCTACTGCCAGGTAATCTATGCAGAAGGAATTGCAGCTTGTTGATATATAGCAAAATGGCAGTCCCATGAGATAATTTAAGTCAAAAAAATTTGCAATGGGGAGAGGAGGACACAGTTCTATTAATACTTATGCACTGGGGGCTGTAATTGACTTTACTTGGTTGAAGAGACAAGGAGAAAATATATGTGTTATAATATAAAGCTTATTACAGTGAAACATTCCGCTCTTAATCTGCGGTTGCCCAGGATTTTAAGGTTGCGCTACTACCTCAGGAATATTGGGGCTGCAAAGAGAAAGGAAGTCTATTTTCCTCAAAGTAATTCATGGGACCATGTGTTAGAAACTGTTCCAGAGTTGTTGTACTCCCATAGGATTTGGAATCGATAGAAAGTGAAGCTGCAATGCAATGGTTCTGGTTCCCGTTAAATGGTCAGAACTCGGGGGTTGAAAGGAAACATACTAGGGGCATTAAAGCCAGAAGTACGTTGGTAGAAAACCACTAGCGGTTTGGCGCCGGTAGCAATTAACCTCTTGTTTAAAGTGGCCAGATGGATAGTGGCAGAATGCGTTCAGAAAGGGCATACCAGATGTGGGCAAGTTGAAGTTAAAGGAATAAATGATCTCTGATGGCGACCATGTTAGATCTTGGGGTCTCAATTGCAAGGTCATGAGATAGTACTGACCGCTGTTTGGAGATGAGGGTTATAGTCCGAGTTTAAGAATCAGTTGGTAAAGTAGTTAGAAGCCTCCAGATAGAACATGCCGTGAAAGAGTGTAGTTGGCTCCAAATGCTCTTCGGTTTTAAAACCTGAAAGATTTCCATTGTACTTTTAAGAAGTCTAAAAATTTCATCTATTTCTAATGTGGGCTTAAATTATTTTTTTTTTTGGTATTTTCGCCTCACATGAGATTTAATTGTGCAGCTCTTGTCTTTTTTTTTTATTTTATAGGTACAATACCGTTTGTATTACTATTTTTAGGATAAAAGTAATTTACTCTCTATTTTGTAAAAGCGCTTTGACCTTGTTTTGAGAAGGCGCAAAATCAAATGCCGTTTGTATGTATTGTATTCACCAAAAACCTCAGCTGCAAAACTCCTCTGTAGGGAACATTTTACAGCTCATGCAATGGGTGTGCAAGGACTGATGGTCAAAATTCAACCTTGACGGACTGGATGGTACAAAGGGGAAATGATGTCCCTCATGAACAAGTCCTGCACCAGAGTTCAGATCCGAGTCAATTGTTCTCCAGGATGCATCGCAATGAAATCAACCTGTAGAAAGAATGGAAGCACCACCACAGCTTGTGGACATTCATGTCAAAAAACAAGAACCAAGATCTAGTCTCAATGAGGATAAACTTGAAGCTAATAGGAATAGTGTGGTCAATCTCGTCTGTTGCAAACAAGGTATTTGCCACATGTTGGTGATGATGTGATAATGTGAAATAACTTTCTGTCTATTTGAAGAATTACAAAATATTGTAAAAACACCATAATTTGAAAAGAAGATAGATTTGATAGCTGATTAAAAAATCACATGGAGAGCTACAAATTTTGGAAAAATATCCCCTAAAAATATCAAGTTTTATTCTTAATAGATTTGTAATGCCGGATTTAATAGAAAATGACACCTAATTTCATTGTAATCTGTTTGATGCTATATAGGAGGATTTACTCTTTCTTTTTTCAAAATGGTGGACCGAGTGGCCATTTTGAAGATGTCAAGATGCTCTCAAAACTTTAAAACATCTTAAGTATTTCTTATTCCTTCAATAATAAAAAAAACCACCTTATTTTTTTTTTTTTTAATTTGCAAATTTGTATTCATAGATAAAATAATCAACTTTTCACATGGCGGATATGGCAACTCAACTTAATAAACTCATTTCCAATGGATTTTGATATGCTAGGAATTAGTAGGAAATTTACCTTGTTTGTTATTTTGGCCCATTCGGCACCAGAAATACAATAATTTGTACTTTTCAACATGGCGAGGCGGCCTATTGGATTTTGAGGGTAAGATTGATATCTCCAACTTCATAAAACCCATTTTTGAATGGATTTAGATGGACTCTGTTTTTTTAACATATACCCAAAAACTCTATTGGACACTTTGCGGAGCCCCACACAAAAATATGATCAGCAAGCTGAAATGATTTTGTGATGGTATAGTAGAGATAGACCTAGATTAGGCTCCCATAGCAAAAAAAGTTTGGGTGATTCCTCCATGCATGTGCTGAACATGTTAACATCCAAATGTTGCGGAATTTGTAAACCTAGCAAATAGTACAAAGTTGAATTAACTCCTGCAATTGCAACAAAGAACAACACGTGATATTCATATTTCATCATAAACATTCGTACCAATGTTAGATCTTTTCAGAATTTAGTGGCCTCTCTATGTTTCCTTGTTCTAATGAGATGGTCAATCAAAAATGATGTTGCGGGACGTTTTACAATTTCCGTCAACAATTTCACACCAACATTAGCCGAGCATGGCCTAAATTAGAGCAAGGTTGTATTAATGCTTGCATGTACAACAAATATTTTTAATTTATACCAATTATATATGAAACAAAATTAACTTATGATATGCATATTATTTTCCTTATAAAAAAAGAAATTTGGATCAACATTTTTGTAACATCCGCAACCTTACATTCTGTTGCATAGGCGACAGCTACTTGACCTCATATTTAATGTGTATATTTAAACTAAAGTTCCTCTAACACACTTCCCACAGATCCAGAAAACACTTCCCCATCTTTTATTTTTCCCTTGTATGATGCTGTTACATTTTTCCGTTCAACACTTGTAACATCCGCAAAACTAGTAACGTATGCAACACAATAGCAGGGTTTTTCTTATATAGAAGTTAAATCAAGAAGATATCTGAAGTAAAATAAAAAGAATCTCTATTTGTTTATTTACCACATGATAAAATACACAGAGCAAACTGTCTTTTTAGCTTAAGTTTTACTTATCTTTAGCTATTTAAAGGTTAGTTTGCAAAATGTGTTGCGACGTACTTGATATCAATGTTGACGGAAAAAAAATAAGGTTAAGTGATGATCTTTCTTTATGAATCTCATCAGAATTGGAAATATTGTACTTATATTTAATTGTAACCTATTTCAATTAATTTAGACTAAAACAAACAATCTATAGTTAATTTAGTGAAAAAATGTCTTTTATTAGATTTAATTGTAATTGTAACCATTCATTAATGATATGTCATTAATTGCATCTGATAGAGGTATGTAACATTATATAGAACAGCACTTTTATGATGGCCCTATTTCAATAAATTTACTGCTTTTTTCATTTTTACCTGCAAAGTACACTGTTCACAGGGTAGAATACTGCTTTTGTTGCGAACGTTACATTTGAATGTTGACAGGCAAATTCATACCTAGATCAGTGCTATAGAAGTTTAGAGATGATATACATGTGGTTTAATTGTATTTTATAATTCAGAAGCTAAGAAAAGTGAAAACAAGACAAGCAAACATTTAACCAGACATCATGATGCAGTAGCCTCTAATATGATGCTCAAAGACAACAAACAACACCTTTAACGTACCTTTATATATTATTTACAATAGAAAATTGCACATTAATACAATTTGAGGAGCCCCACACAAAAATATGTATCGCAGCAAAGCTGAAATTATTTAGTGATGTATATTAAGTAGAGACCTAGCTTAGGCTCCCATAAGCATAAACAAAAGGTTTGGGTGATGATTCCTCCATGTATGTGCTGCTGAACATGCTTAAAAACAGCAAATGTTGACGCGAATTTTGTCACACCTTTTAGCAAATGTACAAATTTGAATTTACCTGCCATTGCAACAAAGAACAAAATGTGATCTTCATATTTCATATAGCATTCTGCTACCATGTTAGATCTTTTAAGGAAGATAGTGGACTCTCACATTTTTTTCTTGGTTCTAATGAGGTGGTCAATCAAAAATGATTTGCGGAAGTTACATTTTCCGTCAACAATTTCACACCAACTTGACCGAGCCATGCCTTAAATTTAGAGGCAAGGTTGTTAGTATTGATAGCATGTAACCAAATATTTTATTAAAAAAAAAAAAAAAAAAAAAAAAAAAAAAAAAAATTCTGATATCGCATTATTTTTCCTTATAAAAAAAAGATTTAATTTTCCGTCAAATTTTTGTAACATCCGCAACAGACATTTCTGTTGCCTGGCGAACAGCTACTTGACTATAATTTAATTTGATATTTAAACTAAAGTGGCCTCTAACAACATTCTCACAGATCCAGGCAAAACACGTCCCCATCTTTGATTTTCCCGGTATGTTGATGCTGTTACCATTTTTGACCAAAAAGCACTTGTAACATCCGCCAACACTTGTAACGTCCGAAACACAATAGCAAGGTTTTTTCTATATAGAAGAAAATCAAGAAGATATCTCTATTTGTTTATTACCAACATGATTAAAAATTACAAGAGCAAACTTTCGTTTAGCTTAATTTTACTTATCTTTATTACTATTAAAGGTAGAGTTGCAAAATGTGTTGCGGACGTTACTTGATGTCAATGTTGACGGAAAAAAAATAAGGTATTTGATGCTCTTTCTTTATTTAATCTTCATCAGAATTGGAAAATATTGTTACTATATTATTAATTGGAACCTATTTCAAATTAATTTAGACTAACCAAACAATCTATAGTTAATTTTAGTGAAAAAAATATGTTTTTTTTATTTGATTTTAATTGTAATTTTAAAAACCATTCATAATTGATATGTCATTCTTTGCATCTGATAGAGGAATGGAAACATTTTATAGAAACAAGTCAACTTTTATGGGGGTGCCCCCCTATTTCAATAAATTTAACTTCTTTTTTCATGTCTTTACCTGCAAAGTACACTTTTCACAGGTAGTAATCCAGGCTTTTGGTGCGGACGTTACATTGACTGTTGGAAAGGCCAAATCCATACTAGTATCGGCTGTAGATTTTTGACATTGTTAATGTGGTTTAATTTTTTATTTGATTAATTCAGAAGCAAGAAAAAGGAAACAAGACAAAAACCATTTAACAAAAAAAAAAACAGGAATATACAAAAGCCAAAAAAGGAACATGTCAGAGTTTATTGTGGCGGACGTTACACCTTTGTCAACATTAATGGTACACATGCTAAAGTTGCTATGTCAGAAAATACTAGGGAAAGTGGCTGAACAATGAAACTTATAATTAACCCAAGAGGCCTCTATGTTAAATTTTGAGGGTTTGTTAAACCATGTGCAGTATATATACCAATTAGTGAAAAAATGAAATAACAGCAAAATTCCTTTATTTTTTGCGATTTTAAGCCTCAAAATTATCTCAAAAGGTTAAGAATGTATTATTGTAATTGTGTATTTCCAAAAATAAAATTTTAGGAAAAAACCTTACAGATTCATACTTATTTCAATCAAGTTTTAATTACATAACCCTACTTAACATCAGGATCTACAATATGGGAGACTGGCTTTCACAATATAACATCCATTAAGTGTCTGTATGGTTAAGTATATCATTCTGTATTTAACTTTGATGTGAGTCAGTAAAAGTACCAATATTTCATGTTCAGATTTGATATGTAAAGTTTTGGACACCAAAGGATATCTGCAAAGGTTTAAACTGTATTGGAACAGTCACAATCAGTAGTATAAGTTAACAAAAATTGTACGTCCCAACCATCAAGCATTTGATGAATTTGGGAGCTAAGGCAGTTGTTCAGGGTGTTATTTACTAGAGTTTGTTGTATGTGGTAGCCCAGTACTACAAGTTAAAACTTTTTAAAAGTTAAAATTATTTCATTTTTTCTCTTCGTAAAAAATTGAGAAATGCATTATGTGCTAAATAATATGGAAATTAATTTGGAAACCTTTATTATCAAATTATTTTATACCATATAGGACATTTTGTAAAATAACTTTTGATGTAAAATATTAGTTTGCATAAAAAGTCATTGCTACTAACATAGAAAGTTTAATTTAAAACACCAAAATGTATTGAAAGACTAGTTTGCAAAAACCTTATGCAGTGTTGACTAAGTAACGTCCGCAACACAGGCAATGATCAGTCTGAAATATTCATTTCAAGGAGTTTTTCCAAAATGTTTGGTGCAAGTAATTACTTCAGTGGGTTGTATGCAAACATAAAGTAATACAGGGGGATAAGGCCATGTTTTAAATTTTTTAGACAAACTTTTTGATGTCAAAACCAGTGAATATGAGGATTTTAGCATTCTTTGGCTCTAAAAAAAATTCTGGGACCACAGGAACATGAAAATTTGGCATAACATTTATAAATCAAACCTTTATTGCATTTGATTTGTCACCCTATATTATTTGGTTATCAATATGCAAAGGCTCCTTTTTAATAGCAACTGAAAGTGGTTATCATGAAAGGTGTTTGATAGAAAATGGAGGTCATGCTCTTACTGTTCAATCTGTACAACATATAATCAATGCAAGATTAAGCCTCAAAACCAGTTCTTTTCATAAAAATATGTCTGTCTAAGTTAAAAAGCAGTATATGAAAAAGGTCTCTTAAAATGTACTTCAATTCACCCCCTTGGTTGACCACTTTTGCGTTTATTGTTTAAAACAAGAAATGTCTTTAAAAAGACAACGCCTCAGGATTCATCTTAAAACGTATTTACTATGGTACATGGCGCTATCTCGATGCAGTGATTCAGCTATTTGGTGCAGGTATTTGTGCAGAGTTAGAGATTTGCTTTTTTAAACACTGCTATCAATAAAACTGGGCTGACTCAATGCCTGGATATAGTGATATGGACCATAGTTTTGGGGTTCTTTTAAACTATTGAAGCCAGCAATGACAATTGGCAGGGTGTTTGTTCATCACTTAAGATTATTGAGGTTGCTTTACTTGGAAGCAATTGTTCATGTCGTTTAGGGTATTTTTAAGATCACTATGATAATGTCACTAATTGGTTATGTGGGATAGAATAAAAAGCTTTTGTTCTGTGAGTATGCATTAAAGATGAGGAAACTGACAAACTCGCGAATCTAACGTCTGAACGAAGCCACTTTTTGCTGTGAGATCACAGACTTTGTGATCAGTTAATTCTAGTAATCATAAAGAATAACATAATAAAAACGTGCATGCATAAGGCGGAAGGACGGGATCTATGTTGACTGGTCTTACTTCTTGTGTCATTCAATATATTCAACAACTGTTTGATCCCCTGAAACAATAAAAGAAAACTTCACTAAATACACATACAAATATGAAAAATGATCAATTAAACTAATATTTTTCTCTTATGGCGACTCTAATCAAAATGTAGTAAATTCACACTAGGTTTACAAACATGAAGCTTTAAAAACAATAAGGATGTGATTTTCTATATGAAGGGACTTCAATTTGAGCTTTAGCTATTTCACATGTGATTAGTGTATGATTGATTTTATTCGGTTTAAAACAACATTAAAATTACAATAATGTACATAAACATAGTAAAATCAAAAAAAACATGAATATAAAATACAAGTAAGGGAATAAGTTATTTATTACATAAAAGACATAAAAATTTGTTTACACCTGGATTATACCCTTGAAAGTCATTTAAAAATAACTAGTTCCAATGGGGTACCAATTAACAAGCAAATTTGGAATGGAAAAACAAAAATGTTTGCACAGGGGAAGGTAAAGAGAATAAAGTTAGATCAACCAGCAGCTAGAGCAATGCACATGTAATTCAAAAGGTAGGTTCGAACTAATAACTCTACAGTAAAATGGCTTGGCTTTCCAAATACATTTTTTAGTTACCCTTTTGAAAAACTACCAATTTCCTTAATCGTTCATAATTGTTATGGTTGATCGAAGTCTACGATCGCACACAGAGAAATACGAGTTCTTATGTTTGGTATGTTTTCAAGCAGCTCAGCCTAGGGTTGACTTTGTTTTTCATTGTTTTTCAAGCAGTCCGTAATATTGAAGGATTATAACAAAATAATAAATTTGGGGTAAAGGACCAATTACAGATTTGTTTTTTAATTTAAAAATAGTATTATTAATAGGGAAGTGATTAAATTTAGAATTAAAAAACAAAATGCAAGAATTAATTTAATAATGAGTAAAATAACCAATTAAACTGCTTCCGGGCCTTCTATTGGCCACATCTTTTTTTGCCAGTTTTCGAAGGTTTTGCAAACTTGCCCCCCCCCCCGCACTTATCTCTAAACGGTTTTTGACCTTTGAATTCAAATGTAGCACAAAAACTAGTTTCAGCGTACATTTACTATGAACCTATGAGAAGAGTGTGTATAAAAACCTTTTAGTTTTTGGGTTAATTTGATTTTTGTATTGTCACGCAGCAAAATGGCGATGAGACGCTGAATGGTGCAATCGCAACATGGAATATAATTTGGTAAACGCTCTCATCATACTAATAGGTACAGATCCCGGCCATAGTAATTGTTTAAGGAAACCAAAAACTATGTTCAATACTTATATTTGGATTAAAATGGGTGGGGGGGGCAAATTGTCATTTTGAATTTGATTATTTTCTGGTGC
Source organism: Ophioderma brevispina (assembly GCA_023653785.1). Lineage (NCBI taxonomy): Eukaryota > Metazoa > Echinodermata > Ophiuroidea > Amphilepidida > Ophiodermatidae > Ophioderma > Ophioderma brevispina. The sequence continues at coordinate 92,964 of JAMKCH010060829.1, forward strand.
CGTGACCTTTGACCCCTGCTAATTAGCATACCGGAGGCCGATATGATCCGACAAAAAATACATTGAAAAAAGCTTCATAATACCAAACATTTGGTATCACTTGCTTGTATTTTAAAAGAAACTAGTGTTGTGATTTGCAATAATATATTATTGTATAAATGACGCCATGTCCCCCCTTAAGGGCCGGCCCACATACCCGTACCTCTTTCCAATGCCAGCCCCAATTACGATGAATCGCAATACACATTTTAGCGCCAAACTGCATATAGCTTGCACTGGCTTTTCGTACCGTACAACATTCAGACCATGCGTGGCCATATGGAAGAGTGCAACCATCATTCATTTCATGACATATTAACCATAGTTCGAAATTGCGAATGATTCTGGAAATCAATATAATCGTGGCAATCATTGCAATATAAGTTTTAAACAGACCTCAATACATAAAAGGTTAGGAAAGGGAAATTAGATCTTTTTTCGGTGGTGATAATGCACGTTGCTTGTTAGAATGTGTTACGATCCGGGGAACCCGCACAGTGACACGCCACCATTAACACACCACCAAATTGGTGGCAGTTACGCTTACCACAGAAAATATGGACAAGCCACTCATTCCCAATAATCCTTTGGAATTATAACATGGAAGATATTAGAATTCATTACTGAAGTCATGGGCTTTATGCAGGAGATTCGATCGTAGCCTACCGATTGTAGCTCAGGACCATGTCAAAGCTTGTCAAGCTGTTGTTTATGTCAACTTCGGAAAATCCTTATCTTCGGCCGAACCGAACTTCAGAGTTTTAATACGTCACGGGATTATCCCTAAAACTGTGATGAATTAATTATGCAACACACTAGCGCAGTTGGACAGGGAGCTTAAATTTACCGTCTGTTATGCATGGCTATACTTAGTATGGACAAAGTTGTATGTGCTTTCGCATTCTGAGAAACCACAACCTCTCATTGTTCTTAAATTATCTCTTGCGGTGTATAATCATCACTATATTTTAGGTTTCTATCATAATTTCAGTAACTTACGGCGCATATTATTCTGCACAGGTAGGATATCAGTTTCCGTTCTTACCTTACCCATACAGCTAATGGAATAGTTTTCCAATCATGCTAATGAATAAATGTATTAGGTTAAACGTCATCAAAAATTTGCAGAAAGGGCGGGAGCCTAATTGTATCAGTGTAATACTGCGCCCAATTAGGCGGACTAATTTGTATTAATACATTGAAGGAATAACACGCCACTAAGATACTGGCGCGAATTAGGTGCCAATTGGGTGTAAATTAGGTGCCAATTCCTTCTTAGAACGCCTTCGGCGAAAAACCAGTGCCATATGCTAGAATTAGTAGGAAATGACATCTTGTTTGTCCTTTTAGCTCATTTATTGCCAGAGATAAGAGGATTTATGTTTTTCAAAATGGCGGATGGCGGCCATTTTGTTTATGTCATAGTTTGAACACTTTCTGGGACTTCGATTTTGTGCAACTTTTGATATATTGTTAAGCTGACCTTAATCTACCGGAAAATGCCAAAAAACCTTCTGTTGCAATTTTTTTGGGGTTAGTGTGGGTACATGTCCTATTTTGATCCTACTACTGCGTGCAGGAGTGAGCATCACCTGAACGTGCTTCAACTGAACGTTGCATCACTTGATTGACTCTCGATAATCTACCGTGATCACCGGAGTTTGTTACATTCTTCATCATGTCGATGCCGGACATTCCCGAAATTTGATCCACATGGAGATGCTGCTTCTTTGTCAATCAGATGGAAGAAGTGGATCGATCGTTTTAATTCAGCCATGGTTGGCTATGATATCACGTCAAACACCAGGAAAAGGGCCTTACTTTTGCACTTTGGGGGACCAGAGCTTCATGATTTATTCAACACTTTATCTAACACTGGAGAAAGCAATGACTTTGACTCAGCTGTGGCTGCACTTACCACACATTTCACGCCGAAACGCAATGTCTACTATGAGTCAATCATGTTTCGCAATACCAAGCAAGAATCTCATGAGACAGTTGCAGAATACGCCACACGATTGCGTAAGCAAGCAGCCAAGTGCGACTTTCATGACAGTAGTAGAGAAATCTACACCCAGTTGATCCAGGGTTGCAGTCGGTATAATGCATTTCGCAGGAAAAGTATGGATAAGAGCGTAACCCTTGATAAGTCTGTTGGAACTTTCACACTCCATGAGATCACATCAGACTGATGCGAGACTTCGGCGCAACTTCGATCCGATAGAGGGATACTCAACAGATGAACGACAACCTGGAAAAGTCGCGGGACATTCGACATCGCAGTAACAGAGACACACACAGCACTGCATACGAGAGCATGTTTATTTTTGTGGTGGTGATTACCCTTCAAGAATGATGGTAATAATTGCCCCGCCAAACCGCAGAAGGTAAAGAAATGGCAACTACTGTGGAACGTGAATCACTTTTGAAAGAGTTTGCCATAAGAAACACACACATGAGAAAGGGAAACAAGTCAAACTGTAGATCACAAAAACCAATTTCCAAATATCTCATATGCCCGGGGGGGGGGGCAGTTGTATTCAAAGGGTGATATTCTGCGTGACACATGGACTAACTTTTTCCGAATGAACCCTAAACCGTACTTTCCCTGACCTTAAAAAAACATACCCTAACAAGCATTTTTTTGTTTTGTTCTGTTTAAAATCTACCGATAAACAATTCTATTTTGTCAGTAACCAAGTAACACTGCATTGATTGATATATACCCTTAATTATCTGGCTTTGCTCATGTTGCTTCCTTCCAAATTACAATATTTTTGATGATCTGATCTCGCGACAATCACAATTTCCTTCCAGGTTTACAGAAAAAACATAGCCCTTTTTTCCATATTTTGGCTGTTTTTGACACCCTAATCAATGTACGCGCGTCCAAATTCGCCTGTTTGGAAAAAAGAGAACCCTTTTTACTACGCGTTTTCTTGTTCGAACGCATCATATATCCACCTTTGAATACGATTGCCGCCAGTGCCCCCCCCCCCCCCGGTCAGATGAATAGTGAGCAACAGAAGGTAAACAACAGGATCAAAATTCAACAGAGGTAAACACACAGGGAGAAGTAACCAGGTAAAAGCAGTAGAAAGAGATGAACATACACAACAAGACAGTACTGAGTGAAAAATTTTTCAGGTTTATTTAGCCTGAATGAACAGACGAAACAAACGTGCATAACATGCAAGATGACATACCTATGGACAACAGTGTTGATAAACAATACCCCATCAACATGTGTATAGACTCGGGCTGTAAATGGAAATATCTAGACCTAGAACATACAATGCATACTAAACAAGACAAAACAAACATCAATCTGTAAACAAACAGACATCAAGCTTACACCATACCACAGCAAAGAACCTATACCAATCATTGGTGTAATTTCCGGTACAATTTGAAGTAGACAACCAGAAAGGAAATGCGGACACATACGTTTGTGAATGTAAAGTTACCCGTCTACTTGGTCAACAAACATCAATATAACGGTGGAAAAAAAAAAAAAATTTGTTCTATTGCACATCCAGACAGTAAACAAGTAGACAAAGTGAAAATGACAATCATGCAAGATATCCAGAAGTTTTTTCAGTGTGTAGGCAAATTGAAATATGTTAGTGTGGAAATACATATCACTGAAGAAATTCCACCTGTGGCTCAGACGCACAGAAAAACCATTATTAACAAGCCAAGAAAAGATTGAGCAAAATTTACAAGAAAGTACAAGACCAAGATATTATTGAAGATGCAACAGGCCCCACTCCATGGTTTTTCAACCCTTATTCGTGGTACCCCAAACCGCATATCCATGATAATCCGTTTGTGCGTTAACATGCGGTGGCTGCCAATCATGCCAATGAGCTATATGCCGAGCCATCATGACACCACCCCTCACCCAACTATTGAGATTGATCGCCGATCTCCGTGTGGCTCATATTTGTTTCAAAGCTTGACTCAAAGTCTGTATCTCAGTGGGCGGGTCTGGTGGTTTAGAATCAAACCGGAATCTAGGTATATCACAACACAACCTTTGCCACCCAATTGGTCTCAAACGTTAACAAGCGTTTGAATTTTGGTATTAGTAGTTGCTGCCAGTTTTTCAGGAAGAGCCACATTCGTCAAGCACTTGATTGCATACCAGGTGTGTTAAATGTCTCTGACGACATTCTGGTAATCACACACCCAAACAACATGACACAACACTTTAGCCTAATTGCTACTATACCAGCAAGTTTGCACCTTTCCAAAATTAGACTAGTGCTATAATTAGCAACTGTATTCCAGTTTGTTTTGCACACACAGCATTATATTCCTTTTTACCGCTCACAAAACCGTTTCAAGGTTTATGATCACACGTTTGTTTACTCGTTCCAAACATACACAGCTTTACATGTAAAATTCTGATACAATACATATTACATTCTTTATAAACGAATGAGGGATTACATGCCTACTCATATTCACCCATACACTCAATTCGCAACACCATACATAATAAACAACTGGCCAACGCCACACCTCACCGATCGAGCTCTCTCTCTCCAACCCAGACGATCTTAAGCTCGCAGTAATAATAAATTGCTAAAAGAAATCAAGAATCTTGCCATCTTAGTCATAATCACCCACCTCGCGATCATTATACCCTACCTCGTCCCTGCCCCCCCCCCCACCGATTGACGCCGGCCCCTGATCATACGTCACAAGTTTTACAGATGAAAATTTAAACTACTTTTTTCCTCCAAGGTTGGTATATTTTATTATCTTTCCCTGAGATGGCCACCGCAGCGTACAGTGTGAAAAAAAAAAAAAACATGTGCGCTTCCATGCCTGATTCTCAACCGAACCGCGACCTTCGTCTTACCATGCACGACGCTCTATTCTACTGAGCTGATCAAGCAGGGTCGGTAGAATAGCGATAATCTCATCTATAGGTGTTTAGTTCGAAAGGTGTCCTTTCCGGTCGCTTCCTATCGGATAGCACTCCGAAACGGTATATTTAACATATACGATTATATATTTGGTCTGTTTTTTGAAATTTACACTACTTAGTTCTCCAGGTAAACAAGGATGTTTAATATTTATTATTTTGTCCCTGGAGATGGCCACAGCGCACGACGTGGTTTTGAAAAAAACCCATGGTGCGCTTGGCCGATTCGAACCGTCGACCTTCGTATATACCTGCACGGACGCTCCTATAAAACCGACTGACTATCAAGCAGGGTGGGGTTAGGGTTTCGAAAGTTGTCCCTTCGTTTTCCTAGCGATAGCATCAGAACTGTTAAGGAACAAATATATATATTAACGTATATTTTAAATCCAGTTTTATTAGTGCTACCCGCTAGGAAAGCGACGGACCCCCTTTCGAACCTACACCTATAGATGATATTAATACGCTCTTCTACTACCCTTTCTAAACCGACCCAAAGGCTGATAGCTCAAGTCGGGGGGTTAGAGCGTCGTGCAGGTAATACGAATTTCGCCGGTTCGAATCCGGCCAGCGCACTTGGTTTTTTTTCAACACTGTTCGTGCGCCGTGGGCCATCTCCCGGGAAAGATTAATAAATATATTTTTTTTATTGGTTTTGTTTTTTTGTAGTTTAAATTTCAAAAACAAATATATAAATCGGACATGATTAAATCTACGTTCGGATGCTATCCGCTAGGAAAGCTGAAGGCACTCTTTCGAACCTACACCTACACTTTGCCACATTAATGTCTGACAGTTGCCATGGTTGCAGCAGCAAATAGGATTTTATACCCCGTGTGAATTTAAAAATTTAGACGAACAACTCAACTGATTACAATAAGCAGACCGATTCCGTTTGCAATCCTAAGTAACACTAACCTCTCATGAATTTGAAAATATTTCATATAGGTATATTTGACAAATGAAGAAAAAGGTGTTTTTTTTTTTCATGCAAATTTTACGACATAACAACTTTGAAGGTAGCACCGGTGTCACCCAATTTTTAACCTTCCTGGGGCCACAATAGCAATATTTACTACCTAGTTCAATGGTTTGCTCTCTAACCGAACCCATCATAAACAATTGCTACATTGACCAATTTTCTTAATTTGCCTAATTCTCAAAGTTGCCCTTATAGAAGTAATCTCAAGCCGTTTTCCTTCCTTTTTAACACAGGCGGGAGCTAGGCTGGGCGGAGGTCAAAGATCATTGGGTAACATCATCGTAAACTTTGCCTGTTGGCGTTCGCTTATTCATACGTTGTGATTGCGTACTGCATAAATGAAGCCTATTGTACGGTGCGGGACGGTAATAATGGTCAAATAGACGGCGATTGTTAAACCTGTGTAGTGTCATTACAATAGTAATAGAACCTTTTTGGAATTGCTCAAAACCATGTTTTGTTCCAAAATCATGTAAGGTCCCTACTTGGTTTTCTTAATATTTTAAGGTGAGCTTGTTGGCTTCAAAACCAATTGTGCACTATTCACAAGTTATCATTCAATATGATTTGGAGAGAATTGGAGTCGGATGAGGCCTAAACCAAAGAGTTGTATCATCATGTTTTTAACATACACATTTGGCAAAATACTATCAGGAAAGTAAGCCAATTGTTACATTTGCGTCCATACATGCCACAGTAATCACTTTATATGAAAGCACACTTGGAAGGTGTAATAACGCGTAACCACCATGCCGTCCGTAATGCATAACACATACCGTGTGCCCCCCCCCCCCCAATAAAAACGCAACTCTTGGTGACAGGCGCCATAAGATTTGAACAAAAAAGCAACGTGACTTACTTTTTCTTTGTTGTAAGGTAAGATTGGACTGGTGTTTAGCTATTTGGGCTTTTGCACCTTAAAGTTAAGAATACCACTTTATTTTGACATAGATCGACCCTTAACATTTTGGGGAGTCATTTTGCTTATTGGGCCCGGCCGTGCATTCAGATGGGAATCCTTTGATAGTGACAAAGGCTGATTAATTAAAAATTGTAGCTCGGCTTATCAGCTTAACCCGATGGAATTACCTTTGCAGCAAATTAAAATATATGAGATAGGCTTTTGCCGATGATACCACATTAGATATAATATAATATATATATATATATATGCGTAAGATTATAAGACGACGATTGAGGTAGCAATCCTGGACATTTTATTTAGCTTTCGAACTATGTTCCTCTTCATCGAATATTCAAACAAACAAGCAATAACATGACAAAAATTAGTCTAATTGTACTTAACCAGCAAGTTGAAACCTTTCAAAAGGTAGACTGTGCTACACTAGCAAACATTGTATCAGTGTTTGCCACACAGCATTATATTGACTTTACACGCCATAGAAACCGCTGTGCAGTTTTAGATCACACTTTATTGTTACTCCAACATACACAGTTTAAACATGTAAAATTCTGATACAATACAGATTACATCTCTTTTAAAGGAAAGGAAGGATGTAAGACCTCATTCATACTTCACCACAATACACTCAAGTCCGCAAACCACACATATGAACTCACTGGCAACCCACACTCACGATCGAGATCTCTCTCTACACACACGATCTTAGCTCTCAGTATAAGAAATGATTGTGCTAAAAGAAATCAAAGAATATTGCCATCTTAGTTCATCAAATCACCTCGCGGATCTTTATACATCGTCCCCATCGATTGACGCACAGATCAATAGTCACAAGGCTTACAGAGGAAATTTAAAACTATTAGTTTTCCAGGTTAGACAAGGATGTGTATATTTATTAATCCTTTCCCTGGAGATGGCCAGCGGACCGACAGTGTTGAATTTGAAAAAAGGAAAAACATTGCGCTTGGCCGGATTCGAAACGGCGACCTTCGTATTACATGTGCACGACGCTATAATCGACGAGCCTATCAAGCAGAGGTCGGTAGAAGAGCGATTAGAATTCTATGGTGTTAGGTTCGAAAGGTGTCCTTCGCTTTCTCCTAGCGGGATAGCGTCAGAACAGGGTGTGTAAGGTGCTGGTTTAATCATATACGATTATCTATTTGTTTTTTGAATTTTAACTACTTAGTTCTCCAGGTAGACAAGGATGTTTATATTTATTAATCTTTCCCTGGAGATGTTTTTTTTTTAACTTTTGAGAAAAAAACCCCCATGTGCGCTTGGCCGGATTCGAACCGGCGACCTTCGTATTACATGCAACGACGCTCTAACCGACTGAAGCTAAACACACCCAACAACATAAAAAAAAAAAAAAGGTGACACACATTGGTTCGAAAGGTGGCCTGCGCTTCCTAGCGATAGCATCAGAACTGTAAACAAATATATATATAATAGTATATGTTAAATATACAGTTCTGATGCTATCCGCTAGGAAAGCGAAGGACACCTTTCGAACCTAACACTTTGCCACATTAAGGACTGACAGTTTGCCCATGGTTGCAGCACCAATAGGAATTTACCGTGTGAAATGTTAAAAATTTAGAGAACCACTCATGACTTGCAAAAAGCAAGACGTCGTTGCAATCCTCAAGGAACACACCTCCCATGAATTTGAAAATATTATATAGGTAATATTGAAAACTGAGAAAAAGTGCTTTTTTTAATGCAAAATTTACGAAGAACAACTTTTGAAGTAGCACCGCGTTGTAACCATTTTAACTCCTGGCACAATTACAATATTTACTAACTAGTCAATGGTTGCTCTAACAGAACCCATCATGAAAACAATTTTAAAATACCATTTTCTTAATTTGTCTAATTCGCAAGTGACCTTATAATAAGTAATCTGCAAGCCTTTTCCGTTCATATAACACAGGCTGGAGCTAAGCTGGGCGGAGTCAAAGATCTATTTAACATCATCGTAAATTTTGCACTCCTGGTTGGCGTTCGCTTTTCTACGTGGTGATTGCGTATGCATAATGAAGCCTATGGTAAGGTGCGGGACGGTAAAAAAGTTCAAATAGACCGCGATTGTTTAAACCTGTGAGGTATTACAATAGGTAAGAGAACAGTTTGGAAATTGCTCAAACCATGTTTTGTTCCAAAATCATGTAGGCTACTTGGTTTTCTTAATATTAAGGTGAGCTCTGTTGGCTTCAAACCAACGTGCAATATTCAACAAGTTAATCAGTAGATCAAATTTGGAGAGAATTTGAGTCGGATGAGCTAAAACAAAAAAGAGTTGTATCATCAGGTTACATGACACTTTTGCCCCCCCCCCCCCCAAAATACGATCAGGAAGTAAGGCCAATGACATTTGCGTCATACAGGCCACAGGAAATACACATTTATATGAAAGCATCAATTGGGAAGTGGATAACGCTACAGTCCGCCGGATCGCATCACACATACCGTGTGCCCCCCCCCCCCAATAAAAAACGCAACACTTGGTGACAGGCGCCATAGATTTGAAACAAAAAGCAACGGGACTACTTTTCTTTGTTGTAAGGATAAGATGGGGGGGGGGGGCTGTAGCTATTGGCTTTGCACCTTTAAAGTTAAAGATACCACTTTATTTGAAATAGATATACCCTGAACATTTTTGGGAGCATTTGTTAGTTGGCCGCCGTGCATCAGATGGAACATGGATAGGGACAAAGGCTGACTTATTAAAAAAAATTGAGCTCGGGTATAAGCTTACCGATTGGAATTACCTTTGCAGCAAATAAAGATAATGAGATAGGCTTTCCGATGATACCACATTATATATATTATATATCTATATATATATATGCGTAAGAAATGATACGAAAGATGGAGGTAGCAATCCTGGACATTTTATTTAGCTTTCGGAACTAGTGGCTTCATCAGAATATCTAAATACAAAACCACACATGCACGATAATAATTAGTGTTAAAAATAATTATTCAAAGGGGTAAAAGATTCATCTGGTCATAAAAGACTTCCCAAAAAAATCACATTATTATCATTATTGTGATGACGTCTCGTAGACGTATAAGGTCAGAACACCTTTCAAACCCAAATAAATGAGCCTTGATGAACAACTGATCTAAAATTTTTTATAATAATAAAAACAGTTTAATGATCTTTACTTGAGTTGGTTCAGACTTTGGTATGTCCAAAACAACTTTACATAAAATCACTCAATTATTTAAAGATTTACATGTATATTATTGTCCTCAAGATGTCCCACTATTGTCCACAAGAAGCGTGCAGTTCAACCGATATATGTCCTCACAGCGATGGCTCCAAAATGACAGCGCACACGTTCATACAAAAACTCCTCAGGTATATATTCCAGGGAATCTTCTCAGCCCTGGAGGTAATCTTGTACAGCAGTTCAAGACGACAAGGACAAATTAAGGTCCCTTCGAAGATAATTAAACCACAGTATATCAGCCAAGTAATCCACCACGTTTTCTATCTGTCCACAATTTGAATCCTATTTGATTCCCCCAGACTTTCGGCTCAAAGACGACAGTAGAATAAGTACAGCAACTAGCTCACATGGAATTTAAATATATATAAATCATGGCACTGTGTGGAGCTCAAATCTACCATTAACATTATTGTAGAATAAAACTAGCTACATCTAATGTATATAGTTGCAGGCTGACGGCGGACTTAGCTCAAATCTATATCTTGACTTCACAAAAATCCCAGTCTAAAAATAGACATTACATCATCTTATGAATAAAAAAACCCGGACTTGCACAATCAAATAAGATTTCACAATCTAATTACATCACTTCATATATATAACTTTGTGGGGGAATTCCCAGATCGTGCATGTTTGATCTTTTTAAAGCATAACACAAGCCTGGTCAGTTACTACTTTTAGCTTCTGGGGATCCCCCATTCCTATGTGCAATCTAAACAGGTGCACTAGCAAAAAACAACTAGGGGTTTCCCCTTTCTCTCTTTTATAGTAAACAAAATACTTTTCCCGTGAGTAAAATCGATTTTCTCAAATAAAATTGGAAAATAAATTTTATCAAAAATTTGAGGGTAATATAACAGTATCAAATTTAAAAATTTGTTTTAAAATTACAATGAATTGATGTCAACTAAGAAAAAGTACACACATGGAATCGACCAGGACACTTTGTATATTTAAAAAAAATATATTGATATTAAAAATTCTTGAAGCACTCATTTTAACCCTAGTGAATTTTACATATGAAACCCGTTGATTATAGTCCCAAAAGTTGGTCATGTATAATGAAATATATATAAACATACCATTCTGTTGTAATGGTCATATTTGCTGGCTACTCCATGGTGTAGGCATAGTAGTATGTGTGAATGAATGGTCAAGTCTCTGGCAGAAGGGCATTATTGAACAATGAATAGTATGTATGTGTTTGTATATTATTATTGAAACAGTGAGTAGACAGAGGGGGTTGAATAGTTTGAATATGAGTACTGAGATTGGTGAGTATAATAAAGTGAGTGTAAGATTTAGAAATTGACTTGAGTTCATAGTTTGAGAAGTACTCAGTTTTTCAGAAGATAAAATTAATTTATGTAAATTGGTTCTTGATCAACAATATAAACTAAAAATATCTTCAAATTGTAGTAAGGTATATATGGGTCTTATTAACTGAACCATTATTCATCGACATTAATGCCATAGGGAGAAAGAGTTTTCAATTTATTGACCAGAAGGATTCACGTCCCTTCTGATAACATATTCTTCCTTTTCTTTTGCCATTTCTTTTTATGAGTTCATGCCCATTATCGAGATGTCATCAAAGCTTGGTCAGGCATTTAAAATGTTTTTCCATTTGGTAATTTCTTCTTGCCGCTTGGCGGTATTATAGTATTTGATGCTTTTTTTGTGGTTTGGCCAATCTCGTATAAAGTTTTGGTGGTCTGTCGTACCAACGTATTGTTTAGAGCACTTTTTACAAGTTAGAGATAGATCACGCCATTCCATTTTGCAATGGATACGATCAGTGAGGGAAAATTTTGTTCAGTCACCGAACTGGGTAAATTTGTTGCCTGTTACAGAACATTTCTGGGATGGGACAGGCCATGAACCCATGTTCTGTTACGTGATTATTATCTTGAAGAGTTGGGAGTCCTGGCAGAGACGAGGAGATCTTTCAGGTTCACTTCGACGGAAAGCAATTCTTGCGGTTCTGGAAATATTATTTTTAAGTTTGTTATCCTCGTAAATGATGGGCATGTGTTGGCGGGCGAGATATGCCATATTACTTTATTGCTGTACTTTTTCTTAGTGAAATCAAGTACATTGGAATTTTAAAAAAAATTTTTAATTTGTATAATGATATGCAATCCAGGATTTGCTGACATCCATCTTTGGATCATTTCTTACGCATACTATTTTCTACGAGAGGTCTCGTCTGGGTTGGAAAACCATACCATTTCTTTATATATTATATATATATATATGATTGCAAATTTTAAGTTAAAAAAAAAATGGCGGCAAAATCAGGGTCATTTTTTTTACGCACCAGTATTAAAGCGAATTTTGTGACACAAATTTGAAATTATTTTCCCCAATTCGAGATGAACATCGTTGTTGAAAGAGATGTCAAAATTTTGCAAATATGACCCTTACATTTAGTGATGGCTGCAGTCAGAGTATTTTACCGTGATCTACGGACCAAAGAGTTCCAACGTCACGTTGGCTTGATTTGCGATCAAACTTTTCTGAGAAGATTAATTGTAGAGTGAAACGTACCAGTTGGTATTTAAACCAAGGCGAAGACCGCAGGGCTAAGGGGCGATGCCCCATGTGATCGTCCATCAAATGCCGTCATACCATACGGCCTGTCCAATGAGGTGTCGTTCTTCATAGGTAATAGATGACAATAGAATAGTGTTATAGCCTGTGGTAAAACAAGACTATTAATGGTAGAATATCAGATACGATCAAAGAGTCCCATTGGAATCATTAAAACATTGCTCCAGTATACTACGACACGTGAATAAAAAAAAAATTGTGAAGGATAAAGATGACTTTGACTTGATAAAGCAAATGAATCATAGGATTTGTTTTGTTGAAATAAAGCAAATCTAATATACTTCTAAGTGTTGAAAAAATGAAAGAAAATCGACTGAAAAATGGCCAGATATGACCAAATTTTAAGCAAATATCTTTTTGGTCCCCCGCCAACTTTGTGGGAAGGGGACTATAGGAAATGGTAGCCGTCCGTGTATGTGTGAGTCCCGCGCGGTGAGGAAGTCCATCTTCGCAAACATAGATGTATGTCAAGTAGGCGGTCAGGGGGCGCAGCGACACCAAAGGTACTGAACTAAAGTTGGGGAAGGGTTATTTTGGGTGCCTGTAGAAACATATAGAAATTATCCGCTAAAAGTTCGTTTTTTGGGGTGACCATTTTCTTTTAAACCAGATATGCCCAGTGCTGAAATTGGCCCAGAGAAAGAAGAAGTAATTTAAGGAGGATTTCTCTGGCGCTCACCAGGGTGGACAACTAGATTTTTAGTAAAAACACCTGATATTTTGAATTTCGCGCGTTTTCCAAAAATTCCTCTAACTGACAAGCTCTGACAAGCAATTAAATTCGCCGTTGCCTACTCTCCTTCTACTATGTTTACAAACACACGCAATATTTCACAAAGTACGAGCAATACGTATCGTGTTATTTCAGCTGTATCAGAGACGGTAATTTCCCAATCTGACGACACGGCTATTTGTGGGATCAGGGGGTCATGAAACAGTTGTTTCGGGGCATGGAATGTAGAGAATTCCGATTCAAAGGTTCACCCATTTCCGGCCAGAGCTACCCAAAGCAAGTTTAAATCTGCGATCAAAGAAAAACTTGCAAAGAAGTTCTGATACTGGCCTCAAATATATAAATCTAGGCTGCCCGCGGCGACTGATTGTGTGGGGTGTGTGGAAGCATTGACTGGGGCTAGCCTGAGGCCTGATGCCTGAGTTGCTCACTCATCATCCGCTAAAATATCCCAGTTATTTGCGTTTGTTAACTGGAGGAGAACACGGGCAATGTAATTTTTTAGTAGTAATGTCAATGTGTGGTTTAAGTCTCCGTGTGAAATTTCCATTTCGCCAACATTACACAATCATTGTCATACTGCACTGCGTGGCAGGGGTGTGTGTGTGTACAAGACCCCATTCAGTGACAGTGTAGTCTGCCTTTGCTTATCCATGCCATGATACCGGGTCGTAACACGTGTCATTGACATTCAATGCCATCTTGCTATGTTGTAATTATTATTATGTTAAATACGTGCGCCATTGGCTCTGACATATTTGTGGGAACTTGGGCAGTAATTTGTGTTTTAAACTTTTTTAAACATTTTGTGCATTCAACAGACTAGGCCTGTGCTCATGGGGCTGCACGATATAAAAACCATTCATCGGGGCCGCACAACGCATGCGCAAAAGGTCAGGATAGGTGTGTTGGTGTTGCCCGGTCGTCTCCGCCCCGTTACTAATCGAAATACGTCCCACCCCCCTGTAGGCGGTGGGTGGGATACAACGGGTCATTGTGACATGGGTCAAAGGTCAAATGTGGTCAAAATAGAGTAAATAGGGCAAAAAATAGGGCTAAATCGCTATAATAAACGTCAACACGATATCTTTGATTGGAGCAGTATGGGGGCGTCCGTCTTCGCACCATAGATGTCACTCAAGTAGGCTGCGGATGAATTCGGATGAGGGTCATGTGGCATTGGTCAATGGTCAAAGGTCAAATGGGGGTCATAAATACGCAAAAAGCTATAAACCTTATCTGTTGTGGTAGGATGATGAAACTTGGTGGGTGTGGTCAACATTCAATGCCGAAAATTTTGAAGGTCATTTCAAGGTCATGCGAGGTCATCCAAGGTCAAAATCACTAAACATGTGGTAGGAGGATGAAACTAGGTGGGTGTGGTCAACATTCAGTGTTGAAACTTTGGAAGGTCATTTCAAGGTCAGTTGTTCATCCAAGGTAAAATCACTTAACATATGGTAGGAGGATGAAACTAGGTGGGTGTGGTCAACATTCAGTGTTGAAACTTTGGAAGGTCATTTCAAGGTCAGGTGGGTCATCCAAGGTAAAATCACTTAACATATGGTAGGAGGATGAAACTAGGTGGGTGTGGTCAACAATCAGGCCAAAAATTGTGGTAGTCCTTTCAAGGTCATGCAAGGTCAAATCTTTGCACATGGTTGTAGGTCCTGACCTATGAATGTGGTCAACATTCAATGCCGAAAATTTTGAAGGTCATGTGGTGGTCATTCACGGTCAAATCACTAAACATATGGTAGGATGATGAAACTTGGTGGGTGTGGTCAACATTCAGTGTTGAAACTTTGGAAGGTCATTTCAAGGTCAGGTGGGGGCATCCAAGGTAAAATCACTTAACATATGGTAGGAGGATGAAACTAGGTGGGTGTGGTCAACAATCAGGCCAAAAATTGTGGTAGTCCTTTCAAGGTCATGCAAGGTCAAATCTTTGACACATGGTGATGGCATGAAACCTAGTGAAGTGGGGGGGGTTTTTTCCCCCAAAAAACAAAAAACATTCAATGCAAAAATTTTTGAAAGGTCATGTGGTGGTCATTCACGGTCAAATCACTAAACATATGGTAGGATGATGAAACTTGGTGGGTGTGGTCAACATTCAATGCCGAAAATTTTGAAGGTCATGTCAATGGATGAACCACGGTTGTTCAAGAACCACTTATTTCTATCACAATCTTCCCTGAGATCTTAAAATTGTTGCTTCTTGTTCTTTTAGCTACTGCACTGGGCGGGGACCTTTGTGGTTCGAGAACCGCCTTGTTTCTCCATTCCAATGGGATTTATACAGGTAAGCAAGATATTACGTTAATGTATGTACGGTATACGTAGGGTATAGCATTATGAAAGTAATGAGTGAGCGTTCAGTCGCAATAATCAATGTAAATAATTTATGTGGAATTGGCATGCAAATTGTCACACAAAATATTCACCAATTAATTCCGATGTGTAAATGAAAAGGGGTTTCAACACTACTACTGTAGTAAGCTTTGCCAATAAGGGACTAAACTCTTAGGAAAATAGCCTACTGACGAGATTCTCAAAAACAAGATGCTAATAAGGAAGTACAGGCATTTTTTAGTAGAAGCGTTTCAAACAACTTTTCTAGACTGATTTTTTGTGCTGATTACGAAAAATGCCGGTTGCTTTGCTGAATTTCGAGTGCAACGGGGTCAAAATGTAACAAATTCAAACTGGCCGACCAAATGCAACAATTCATATTTAGTTTTTAAATTAATGCATATATACTTCTAAGAGTTATCCGACTTCTATATACTGCACTTGAAAAGGAGCATATTTCAATAACTTTACCAGCATAAGTTCTTTCCCATGAGCCGAAATTGGAGACAAATCAAATGGCCGCCAAAATACTGACGTAATAAAATGAAAAATACATACTTCCTCAAATGTGATTTTATATATATCAAAATTTATTTCATAAAGAAAGGACAGGGACATGGAGGCAACCTGTATTCAGTGAAAGAAAGACTAGTTGAGGTGATTGCACATCTAAACACAATGACATTCTATTTCTAGGTGTCTTAGAATAAGGAAGAGGCATAGGCTTTCTATGATATGCTTTGTTAATTTTTGTGTATGGTCACTTTGTAGGCCTAGCTGACAGGTCCTGCTTTTATGTATGCAAAATATACAGTGTAGACTAGAATGTCTGGATGAGACCTTCGAAACGACTTGCAAGACATTTGTAAAGGTCCAACAGAATATTCCAATATACTTCGTAGGAGGGAAGGGAAACGTCAGACGATTAAAAATGTTATACTTATCCTTTCCCATTATTAATGATTGGACCCGAACGATAATGTAGAGTTCAGTCGGCTTCCTCTTACAACACTTTCCAAAATATGAGATTGGCATGCCTATTTCAGTAAACGAAAACTGTCAGATATATTATGGTCTTCTTGATTAAACAAAATATTTGGGATCTTTTACATGCTGACACCACCACTGAAAAACTAATGATGGTTAAAGGTGCAACGAGAGATTTTGAGGCACCCAAATGTTGTGTCTTAATAGTGTTATATGGCCTCCATTTTTCTGATTAAACTTTTAAAAATATTATTTTCTCAATTTTATTTCGAGAAAAGATTTCTCACGGGAAAAGCACTTTGTTTACTATAAAAGAGAGAAAAGGGGATTCCCTAGAGTTGTTTATGCAAAATGCACCTGTTTAGATTGCACAATAGGGGAAGTGTGGAATTCCCCAAGGATGCTAAACTTAGAAACTTGTTTATGTTTTGAGATCAAGGCATTGTAAGATCAGGGAATTTCCCCATAGAGTGATATATGAAGTGATGTAATTCGGGTGATGAATTCCGATTGGTCAGCTAGTGTAAGGTTATGTTTATGCATGAGAATGATGTAATGATTATTGTTAGAAAGGGGAATCTATCTGTGAGTAGTTAAATA